>FQSS02000113.1:0-26188 GCA_900128795.2 Malbranchea cinnamomea
TAGGTGAACAAAAAAAGAAAAAAAAAATCGACCGGGATGACATTCTGGATTGACAAGGAAAAAAATGAGAAGTCAACCGATCGAGTGCGGAAAAAGTAGAGGTAAGATAAGCATATCAGTTCAGAATCTCTCCCTTTTTCTATGCATACAGCCCGTCCGATCCCCGCGTTTCCACTGCTAAATTAACGTCGCGTCCCCCGTAATTTAGGACACACGAAGATGCGTCACCCATTAAATCATTATTTTTTGACTTATATTCAAAAAAATTGTACACTCATATTCTAAAGTGTCATCGGCTCGAGGCAGCCCCGGGCCCAAAGTTTGAAGCCAGTCATAACGCTCGTGATGCCGGTGTGAGGCGAAACGAAGTCGTGTCGAAAAGCTGGCACGTAACAGTAGGAAGAAAGAAAGAGGGGCCAAGATACCGTCGGAGAAGGAATCGTGGCGGCTAGCACGCGGAAAAGCATTCTTCTATGCCTTGCGTGAACGGGTAACAGGTCTGGGACGAGCGGTCGAGGTAGCAGATCCATTGGTATGGGCAGAGCCATTAACAGCGGAAACATTCGCTTTGGCACTGCCGTTCGTCTTTCCACCAACACTTGGGACCTCGAGGTCCTTCATGGCAATGGCAGCCTCTCTCCCGGTGTTTTTGCGTGGGCGTCCGGATTTGCCGGCCTTCTTATAAGTGGCCAAGTAAAAGGAAATGAAAAGAACCAGGTAGGAGCTGAGAATGATCAAACCTGAGAAAGCCGCGAACTCCTCACCAGCGCACCGACCAGCATTGGGTAAGTATGGGAAGTAGGTGAAGGCGAAATAGGTATATGAGGCGAAGTAGACGAAGCCTAAGGATAGAAATATAAGTCCTCTGTTGGAGGCAGAGACCACACATGCGGGTACTTACCGAGATCGATGATAAACTGGGCGATTTGGAGACGAGTGATCCACTCCTTCCACCAGATACGGATGCCTCGTGCACTCTGGAAGTAGTACCAGTACATGACAACATGAACCAGCAAGTTCAGCGTGATGGGGACCCAAGAAACAGCGGTTAACCCGATCAGCTGAGTGAAGCAAAGCAGCGCAGTAGCTCCGTGGTGGTAGGTGTGGAGGAAGGTCAGCGGCTTCTTCTTCAAAACGAGGAACAAGGTGTCGGAAAGCTCGATATACTTGGTAATATAGTTCAACTGTGGCCATGTTAGTCGTTCATCAGGTTCAAGCAGAACCATCGCATCTGCTCGGGAAAGAATGACATACGTAGTACAGCAGAACAAGGGGTTTGGTCCAGCCACCTCTGTGGTCACAAATCGCAAAGAAGATTCCATGTCTCCACACGGTAGGAAGAAGCTGTTCAATGAACAGAGACAGAAGTATAGCGCTAACCGTCGTGAGGAAGAGGTTGTGCACCATGAACAGACCGTTCAGCTTGAAAGCTGGGCGGTTCCGCATCAGCTCCCGCCCGCCAAAGATAATAACGTAATATGATATTAATGCTGTCGCGGTCTCCTTCAAGGTCGACATGGGCGTCACTCCCTCGACAAACGCGAAATCAGCCGTTGGATAGCCAGCAATCCGCGTAAACACTTTGTCAAAGATGGGCCATAGCTCGACGCCAAAGGGGCGATCAAGCGTGGGCTTGGGGATCGAGTTGAGGAGTTCGAGCGCCATTGTTGACAGAGATACAGAAGAGGATCAGGGAAGAAGGAATCTCGAGTTAGCAGCCGGTCAAAGTTGTTTGTATTAAGGTGCGCGGGACCACGCGGATACGAAGAGGGTTGCGCTCTTCGCGACAGATGTTGGTTGGGAACACGCTCTCGTGGCAGTGGCTTGAAAGGAACGACAGGAAGCGGAAAGAAAGAGGCAAAAAAGAAGAGAGGGAGAAGAGAGGGGTAAAGGAGAGGGGATCCTTTAACGGGTTTTGAGGTTGTCGTGAAGTGCCAGATAGCAGTGAAAAATATTTGAGAGGATGAGGAGTGAAGGAGGAGAAAAAAGGTGGTCAACACGCAGAGCCATGACGGTGGTACTCGAATTTTACGGAAGATCGGGATGCGCAGCGGTGATTCGCCAGGATGGGAGCGAAAAGGGGAAAGCCCGTGGTCTTGGCCTACTAACTAACCCGCGCAATACCGTAAGCATGTGACGGCGCCAAAGGGACAAGCAGTCTGCAACTACTTGGAAGGGGAAAAACGATGTGGGCTACCCTCAAGAAGTTTGGTCGTGTTCGCGAGAATCTGGAACAGGTTTAGATGGTCCATGGATGGGTGCCCGGGGGAGGGGGAAACGACGGCGCGCTACCTCATGATTACTGATGTTGTCAGCCTGGCGCAGAGGTTTGACCTGACCCCGACGACTAGGTACAAAGTTCAGTGGGCAATATCTAGCGGTTGTGCTGTAATCAAAAGGCACAGCAAAGCGAATCTTTGACACGACACAGAGTAAACGCGGGCAAATTGTCTAATGTGCATTTTTTTTTTGGATGTGTTTTCATCTATCCGAACACACGCTAATCAGATCACAGAGGACTTTTTGCTTTCTTTTGCTAGAGGGGAGAAGGTGCTGGACTCTCCCATGTGTAGTACATGTGGAAGTGTGTGTGTGGACTCCGTGCCAATTAACACATCAATGTAACAGACACGTCTGCAATGACCATTATGTGTACTCTTAACCTTTATTTCGATGGTGGATCTTTGTCAAAAGGGGTTCTCACTCAACGTAGGGACCTGCAGGTCAGTTTAGCCGGATAAGCAAGGTCTGGATGTGGAAATCCATTTTCTGAAAGGAAGTAGCATTAATGTAGTGCAGGGTATCTCCAAAAGCATCCTCTAGTCAAAAGGAACTCGAATTTGAAAAGGAGCAATGGCTATACGTTGAAATTGGATTTGCGAATGGTGATCCAAGGCTGGGCTCAGGGGCGTCACAGAAGGAGACAACGTTGCAGTGTCAACCTGAGATATCGATTTTGAACAACAAAGAATTCTAACGGCAAACATCGAAGTGCTGGTAGTTCGTTAGAAAGGTTAATGAACTGGAATTGTGGCTTCGAAAACGATCTGGCGATCGTCAGTGGATGAAGTGGTCCGTTGCAGGGACAACTCGAGTTAAAGGAAAGATCAGTATGTATGTCGATTACAACCAGTTTCAGTGAGGCAGACGCGACCCAGGAATTATGATCTCTTTCAGTCGACTTGAGGACAAGGGCTCAGGGCGTAGTTTGTTGCAGAGACCTGATGACGAGGAAGAAATGTCGTTTGGAATGGCTGATAGCCAAGCAGCCAACCAAAAGCTAGGCTTAGCTAAACATACGGCTCCGACAACTCCCACCACTCACACCACCCCCAAATTCTTGCTTGTTTCCAACGTCACTGCGGTTCCTTCTTTTCCTGCGCTGCAGCTGTCAATTATCACCACAACACCGCTCAATCCGTCCTCTAGCATCTCTCGTTGGCTCTCCAGCCCTCGACCACATGTCGCCCACTACTCTGCTCCGCCTTGCTTCGCGCAGATCTTCTGCCGGCTTTGCTAGAACTTCCTACGTTGCCCGGTCGCGGGTACCAGTCATTGCTGCTCGGGGAGGATTCAGAGGCTTCAGCACGACCTCAAAGCTATCCAGCGGTCCTCACGAGGAGGAGACCTTTGAGGAATTCTCTGCCAGGTAGGCAGGAATCAATGCCCACTGCCATTGTTCTCGTGGAGGGTGGAAGTATCGCGGATTGTTGCCGAACATTTCACGCGAAGAAGACTTGGAATCACGCCGTCCCAGGAACGGAATTGGGTTGAGGCTGACGCATCCCTGCGAGATTACAGATATGAAAAGGAGTTCGACAATGTGCAGGATGTTTTCGAGCTTCAAGTATGTTTTGTTTACCTCCGAGTTGAACGATCTACACTATCTTATCCTCACACCCCTCGTTCATTAATGGACCCTCGCCGTCAGTGTATGCCACACTCCTGCTAACATATTGTCTGTCGCAGCGGAACCTGAACAACTGCTTTGCGTATGACCTTGTCCCCTCTGTTGGCGTCATCAACGCTGCCCTCAGGGCCGCTCGCAGAGTGAACGATTTCCCCACCGCTGTCAGAATCTTCGAAGGTCTGTTCCACATCTCCCCTCTTCAGACTAGACATCCCGCTTTTGCAGCCTCCCTTCGCTGCCTTTTATGTCTCCGCTGAATTCTCCGACTCAACGCTAACTGCAATTGTTGCACTGCAGGCATCAAGGCGAAGGTTGAAAACCCGGGCCAATATCAGCTCTACTTGGAGGAACTCAAGGGTCTGCGCGAAGAGCTTGGAATTACCCTTCAGGAGGAGATGTACCCTGAGGAAAACAATTAGATCAAAACCCTCCCATTCGAGGGTTTTTGGTAAAACAGGTGTCAATAGATGTATTACCCAACACTTTCAGGATTCGCAGGGGTCGGCTGCTCATAAGATCAATTCTATTGAGGTGGATTCATTCTAGCTGTCATGTATCTATATGGGTTGTAAATGGCCGTGTGTGTGTGTATGTGTGTGTGTGTGGCATGCGTCGGTATGAACAGATATTTCTTTCCATACTGGGATGTTTCTTTACTGTGTAGAACCAGTGGCGTTTGTGATTTCTTTCCACAAGTCACAAATACCCGATATTTCTCAAATTGACTTCTCGTTGCCCTTGAGCTCGGAACAAGACACGACAAATCACCATGTTTCAAGGGAAACATCACGAGATTTAAAATATCGACCATAAACCCCATCGAAAAACTAGGACCGGCACCCGACCCCCTCTATGCCTATATTAGAGAATTTATCATTCCCAATGGATCTCAATTGCAAAGCCAACCAAGCAACGTAGGATGAAAGAGGCAAACGAAGACGGACGAGAACTTGAGGAAAAAGGCCATCGCAGTCCCCATTTCCTGTCAACCCACCATGCTCAAAAAACCCCTTGATGGAGATTAACGCCGTACAGAGTATATGTTCGTGATATTATGGTATAATGTGGGCTATCTCTGTATGAGATAGCTTTAATAATGCCATTGGACCGCCGAAGGCAAGAGATCCCTGTAAGTCCCGCTCACACCAAGGGACAGGATCGTCAGAAATGCCAGTGGTCGAGAGAGTTGCGTGCGACTGGTGCCAATCTTGATCTGAAAAATGGGTGGCTCGTTATTCAGAGCAGCGATAGTCAAAGAAACGGAGGGCGGCGAGAGATCATCGAGTCGTATTATAGAGCGTCGCGATCAGTCAATTGGTTAAAGTGAGCGAACGACTACTCGTCGCAACTCGTCATCAGCTAGAATTAACCCATCCCAACGTATTTGAACCAGTTCGGGCGGCAGTCTTCCAATTGTAGGAATGGGGCTCCTGCATAAAACTTTCCTGGTGTACACCCCTTGCACTTTGGGGAGTTCGGGCAGTTGAAATATGGAACATGCTGGTAACCAATGTCACGGAACCTGGGTAAAAGGGTTTAGTACAACGTGCAATGTTCACAGAAGCTGGTTGCCTTACCAATGAATTTTGTTCTTGTCTTCAAACAGACCAAGACCAATGGAATGCACAGGAGCATCACCCCATCGTTCATAGAAGAACCCACCAGCGTAGTCAAGGTGAGTAAAGTATTCCTCGTAGGCCTTGCTCCGGAAGAACGACAAATCACCAATCTCAAAATTGGACCAGAAATGGCAGGTCGAATACCCGCCAGCGGCTTTGTTATGCTCCGGTCGCTGCTTGTCATCCACCAACCAGTCCATCGCGTTGTTTGGATGAAGGTACTCGGGGTGTGCAGCTATGAACTTTTCGGTTTCTTTCCATAGAGTAGGTATACTCTCTGGAGCGTCATATAGATTAATGGTAAAGCCGTAAGTCTTGTTGTGGTCTTGCATATATCTGAAGACGTCATAGTCGACATCGCAGAAGAAATGTACTTTGGGCTCAACCCGCCAGTAGTATTGAATGTTAGCAAGAGCAGGATGCTTGTAGAACATTCCGCTGTTCCATCGACACATCTGATGATACGATAATTTGCTGGCGTACTGGATTCCTTTCTCCTCGAGCATTTTGGCTGATTCTTCATAGAGTTCCATGTTGATATGCGCGGGGGGATCCCAGTGCTCCTTTGGGACCAGTTCTTATCGTATATATCAGCAAAGGATCAATCCATGCAAAAAAGTAGAAGTGAGACGTCGCATACCGTAACGACACTCCGCCTTGGTTTCCGCCTGCGTCCGTTTTTTAAACTCCTCCGTGAAGGGCTGGTCGTTAAAAAAAGTCCAGGGGTAGTTGAATTTGTGATTCCAAGTTCTTTCCAAATCTCTCATTGTTTCTATCAACGGCTCCAGTTCTTCGTTTCGAACTAAGGTAAGGAGGGTAGCGTTGATCCGCGCGGAGTTGGGGTTGTCAGGGGCATATGCATCGCCTACAGCACGCCAGAGAGGCCCTTCGGGTTCTCCGGTAGCTGCCAAAATAGTCAGCGAACGTTCAGTGAGCATGGCCAAGAAATGATGCACGAACGATCAAGCAGCGGCTCCCATTTGAGGCCGTTGTCGTATTTGTCTTTAAATTTGAGGGAAAGTCCTGACGGGGATTGAAAGACAAAGTAGATCAGGAAGAAGATCAGGACTACAGAGACGGCCAAAAGCAGCCGAAGTGGTCTAGCAAGAGCCATGGCCACTGTTGACCAGCTTCTCTGGATGGCACCTTGCCGCTGTGGTGTGAAGATAGTCGATATCACGGTCACATCGAAGCTGATAGTAAGCTGAAAGGAGACGAGTGAACTTCGAGGCCATCACGGATGGTGAAGGATGGAACCGGAGGAACAAAAATGCGTCCAGCCGCGGGACTCCAACTAGGTCAACACATTGGCACTCCTTGATAATAATAGCAACTTAACTTCCTTGCTCTGAAAATTTAACGAACACTGGTCGATAAGAACCACGAGGGCTTCTGCCGTAATGATTTGAGAGACACGCTCATGGCCATCAATCAGTACCCTTACGCGTGGACGCGTTTGCTACAAAGACACGATGGCCCTCTCAAGCCGAATAGATGCCCTAATAGATGACCTTATCTCGCTCGTCGGCAAAACCCCAGACAAGGTATTGTAATGCTTGGTAAAATGCCACTGCGATTGCTAATCGATAGCAGGATACTCCGCAATTCCAGAATCGCAAGAGATTCGTCGAGAACACTTTCCAACAAAATGCTGCTCTAAGATCAAACCCGTTTGACGTGCGAAGACGGCTCGACGGTTTACAGGAGAAGTTCCAGATCGTAGGAAACGATGCATTAGCTGACGCTCTTTGGGCGAGGCAGCATGAACTGGACACTCAGCGGTATCAGTGGGCTCCAGATGTCCTTGCGCTGCTCCTAGAACTTTCTGACAAGCCTGCAACGAATTCCAAGGTTGGGGCAATGAACCACGCCAGTGGTCAACCCGTGCAGAAGGAACATATATTGGCCTGGTCGGATCTTGAAGAATCAGATACCTTTGCCGGACAGGCAGATATATGGAAAGACATCGATTACTCTGCTGAGACATCTGATGACAGCGCGTCTCTTGCATCAAGTGACGTCTCCATTCCTCGAATTGACCCTCAAGCCTCAAAGGTTCCCTTAGAAAGCTACATTGTCCCAGATGACCTGTTTATTTCAGTCGAGGACCCAAGTCTTGTTTCCAGTGTCCAGAATGCGCAGGCTTTTCGAGAGGTGCCACAAGACCCCAGAGCCAGAACGACCTTGACTGAGCTCCAAGCAGTCCGGGAAATATTATTTATGCTGAAAAGCCTACCAACATCGCTTTTCTCTCTCCTTGATGACAAAATAGAAGTTAATCACAGGTTTATGCTTAATCACATATCTGACCAGACGTTTATAGCCCTACTCGAGTCATTTTGCGCAATCGGAACTCGAATACATCGGCTTAGAGTATTCATCACACAAGCCCAACATGTCCCGCTAATGCAGATGTTTCAAGGGGAGATTGAACAATATCTTTGGAAGTTCGATAGGTTCCTTTCTGATGTCCAGCAGGAACATCAAAAAACAATGGAAAACTTGAGTATTAGCATCCTACAGCTACTCGATCAAGTCCGATATAAAACCACGTTCCTGAACGACATCGCCGAAATTGTGGATGAACTGACAGCCCAGGAGACTGTTGACCCCTTCTTGTGTCTCGAATTACTGTACGACCTTGTTTGCCTTAAACAGGCCACTGGGCAGCATCGAGAATTCAAGCTTGCGGTTTCAATGTTCTCGAAGTGTTTCGAGGTTTATCTGAAGCCAATTCGGCTTTGGATGGAGAGAGGTGAGCTGGATCCCGCACTGGGGGCATACTTCGTTAAGAGCGCAGAGACGGGCAAAGATTTGAGGAATCTTTGGCATGATTGGTTTGTCCTCAAGGACTCATCCGGGTTCCTCCATGCACCAAAATTTCTGCATTCTGCATCCAGAAAAATTTTTACAACGGGGAAGAGCATGATTTTTTTGCGACATCTTAGGGCCATTCCAGACAGTCAACCATCAGCAACCACGATTACTGCACTAAATTATAACAATATTTGTGCAGAGGGCCACCCTGAATCGTTACTTCCGTTTTCGGGGATGCTGGAAGATGCCTTTAATAGACTGGTGGACAAAATTCACAGTGCAGCTTCTACTCTACTGAGGAAGCAGCTCAATGAACGCTGTGGCCTGGGAATTTCACTTCAGGCCTTAGAATACATATATCTAGGCAGGGATCTGTCTCGTCTCGACCCAGTTGATAGAAAAATCCTCGGCTTAATCGATCAAAAAAGCACGTCCTGGAATGACAGATTCTTGCTTACAGAACTGGTGCAAGAGGCCTTTACTGGCCTACTATGCGTTGACACTAGTCGATTGGTGGTGCGGTCGCGGAAGATACCGTACGACGAGTTCGTGAGACAATCCCGGTCCTCCCAAATTGTTGATGCTCTATCAATAGACTACATCCTGCCATGGCCGGTTGCAAATATTATCACAAAGGAAGCTCTGGCTTCATATCAGCGCATCTCCACTTTCCTGATGAAAATCAGGCGTCCGAAGTACATCCTCCAACGGCTATGGATCGTACAATCTCGCTCTTCAACGATTCGCGAAAACGAACAAGCAGCTGCAGGCACACTGGCCTTTTGCATCAGTCATCGCCTTATGTGGTTTCTCAATACTCTATACAGCCATCTGACTGAGTGTGTCATATCCGGCTTGACAACTACCATGCTGAAACAGCTTCAAGGTGCAGTGGATATTGATGCCATGATCGACGTTCACCGAGCCTATGTATCATCACTCGAAGACGAATGCCTTCTTTCAAAGCGACTTTCTGCTATTCACGGTATCGTCATATCCATTCTGGATCTCTGCATCTCTTTCTCTGATATCCTGGCCTCATGCAACGCAAGTCACCAGTTTGATCGAACGAGCCAGTCGTTTAACCTTTCCTCTGGACCGGAACATGCAATCTCGCGGATTCATCCACAGAGTGCGCTCACGGAGGACTACAGCTCCGAAGAAGAGGACGAGAACGGAGGTGCCGAAGAAAACAATGTTTCCAGTATATCCTTCAACGAGTCAGCTTGCAAGCGTCGTCTCATTGATGTCAAGGTGAAGTTCGATCGTCTAGTGGCGATTGTCGCTGCTGGGCTCCGGGGAAAATGTCGCAATGCCGGCGTACAGAGCTTAGAATTACTTGCCGATAAGCTGGATTGGAAGAGAGAGGGGGTCATTCACGTGTAATTAGCCACCATGAACTTGACGATACCCAAGTTAGGGTTGAATTAGACGATAGCGTTGATATCTCAGCATTACAACTTGGCGGTTTCGCGGAAGCGGCGTAATATTTTCTTTTCCTTGGAACGCGCCATTGTCAAATAATATTTTTTTTTTTTCAATTGTAACAAGGCTACCACCCAATGTAAACAATTTTTTTCTGTATGGTGTATGACTTTTCTTTCAGAACAGCTAAAAGAGTCTATGCAAACAGCAGCATAATGGATGAAGTGTAGTCCGCTTAAGAAGAAAACACAGCATGGAATCGAAAAAAAAGCGAATATCATGGCTTCGGGAAAGCGATGCCCTGGAATTAACCAACCCATCTCCTGGCACTGAAGAAGATCCGTCCCCAAGGACCGATATCACCCCATTTGTCAGTCATTGCCAAATCGCCTGGGAACCAGCTTCCAACGCCAGCCATAACAGTCCGTTCAGGATGCGGCATGATCGCAAGAACTCTGCCATCAGGGCTGCGTACTCCAGCAATACCTTCGGGACTTCCGTTCGGGTTGAACGGATATCTCATTGTTGGTTGCAGAGTGTTATTGTCCACATAACGGATAGGCGCCATGTTTTGCTTGACGATGGCCTCAGCGCTCGAACCAGGCGAGGCAGCGAATGAGGCACGACCCTCACCGTGGGCAACAGCAATTGGGAGAGAAGCGCCATCCATGCCGTGGAGGAATACACTTGGAGACGCTGGATCAGGATCGTAGATGCGCACCATGCAAACACGGCCTTCGTACTGCTCACTGGCGTTACGTTCGAAGCTTGGCCAGCCCTGGGCACCTGGGATAATCTCCTTGAGACGACTGAGGAACTGGCAGCCGTTGCAAACACCCAATGCAAAGGTGTCTGGACGCTCAAAGAACGCCTGGAATTCCTTGCGAGTTTCTTCGTGGAGCAGGACCGATTTGGCCCAGCCTTGTCCTGCACCGAGGACGTCGCCATAAGAGAAACCGCCACAAGCAGCCATACCAACAAAGCTCGAGAGTGACACATTGCCTGAAATTATATCCGTCATGTGTACATCAACAGCAGAGAATCCAGCCAGGTTGAAAGCCCAAGCCATTTCCGCTTGGCTATTCACACCCTGTTCTCGCAAGATAGCGACACGTGGTTTCGTGGCGAACGGCGAGAATCGGGAGCTAAGGCTGGTCATGAGTGGCATAACGGTATCCTTGGGATCGAAAGTGAGGTTATAAGACAGGCCAGCATCGTTGTCGTCAAGAATATTCTCATATTCCTGATCGGCACAAGCAGGGTTGTCTCGAAGTCTTTGCATCAGATAAGATGTTTCCGCCCACCGTCGCTGCAGATTCGCACGGGAGTTACGATAAATCAGAGTTGCATCATGGTAAATAACCATGTCCTGTTTCGACTTCTCTGCAACGCGACCGATTCTGTAGATCAAACCCGGTGGTGGGCCGCAAGTTGAGAAGCAGCTCCGGAACACATTTTCATGCTTCTTGCGTACCTGGAAGACGGCGCCTAACTCTTCGTTGAAGAGGGTCTCCATCACGTCCGAGATTTTGGAGCTTCTACATATATCATCGAGCATAATTTGGACACCACATCTGCCAGCAAACATCATCTCCGCGAGAGTGGTAAAAAGACCACCGTCAGACCGATCGTGATATGCAAGCACGATACCAGTTTCCTGCAGCTGCTGGGTGGCGTCAAAGAAGTCTTTGAGGAGGTAAGCATCGTGGACGTCAGGACACTGGTTTCCGACTTGGCCAAAGACCTGGGCCAGTGCAGAACCTCCGAGGGCCTTTCGGCCTAGAGAGAGGTCGACAAACATGAGCACTGTCTCACCAACTTCCTCGAAGCTACGGAGTGCGGGAGTCCAAGTCTTCCGAATATCGCCTACTGGAGCGAAGGACGAAACCACAAGAGACATAGGAGCGGTAACTTCCTTCGACTTCCCAGTTTTCTGGTCCTGCCATTTCATCTTCATCGACATAGAATCTTTTCCTACAGGTATGCTGACGCCCAATTTCGGGCACAGGTCCAAACCGACAGCTTCAACAGCTTCGTATAACGCTGCACCTTCTCCTGGGTGACTAGCTGCAGACATCCAGTTGGCAGAAAGTCTCACACGGTCAAGGCGATCCAATAAATCTGCTGCTGCAATGTTCATCAGGGATTCTGCGACAGCCATTCTTGCAGAAGCTGCCGGCGAAATGAGAGCCAGCGTGGGCCTTTCTCCCATGGCCATTGCTTCTCCTGTTCTCGTTCCGAGCATCAGGGACGTTGCAGTCACAGAAACGTCAGACACAGGGACTTGCCAGGGACCGACCATTTGATCTCGTGCGGTGAGACCTCCCACGGTCCTGTCGCCAATAGTGATCAAGAAAGATTTGGAACCAACTGCAGGCAACGTTAAGACTCTGTTAACCGCCTCGTTAATCAATTCTTTGCTTGGTACGGGTGGCAGGTAGGACGACAAGCTGCTATCGAAAGCGGGAAGAGCAAGTTTCCTCGAAGTCACATTTCTAGTGAGTTTTGGAGGCTTGCCGAAAAGGACAGACAGAGGAAGGTCAATCGGGTTAGGATAATCCTTTGAGCCTCGATCAAGAAGAACGAGTCTCCTCTCCTCGTCTGGTTGACCTAGTCCACGTCCAACAACTGAATAGCCGCATCGTTCACGTTTGGCGATTGCTGTGAACTTGTTCATGCCTTCCTCTGATACCGCCATGACGTACCGCTCCTGGGCCTCGCAACACCATATCTGCATGGGGCTCATGCCTCTATCGGCACTGTCTATCTCACGCAGTTCAAAGGTCGCACCTAGTCCCGCATCTTGAATAAGCTCAGGCAAAGCATTCGAAAGACCGCCGGCGCCAACGTCGTGAATGAATTTTATGGGGTTATCGGGGCCCATAGCAACGCATGCGTTGATAACTTCCTGTGCTCTTCGCTGTACTTCTGCATTTCCTCTTTGCACGCTGGCAAAGTCTAGATCGGCAGATCCCTCTCCCGAGGCAAGACTAGACGCAGCTCCCCCACCAAGGCCAATTAACATAGCTGGGCCACCTAGAACGACCAGATATGAACCGGGCTTCACAGCACGGGGGTTCTTGAGCGCGTGTTGCGGCCTGACGGTTCCAACGCCACCAGCAATCATGATTGGTTTGTGATATCCTCGCAGTTCCGTTTGCCCATTTCCAATGTCAATCTGCGTGAGGAGCGTTCTGAAATATCCAGCTGTACAAGGGCGACCAAATTCATTGTTGTAATAGGCACTTCCGATTGGAGCCTCGAGCATGATGTCCAGGCTGCTAGCAATATGGTGCGGTTTCCCCACGTCCAGTTCCCATGGGCGTCGATAACCTGGAATCATCAAATCAGAAACACAATAGCCGGCCAAGCCAGTTTTCGGCCTGGAACCCTGTCCTACAGCACCTTCGTCTCGAATTTCACCTCCAGAACCGGTGGCAGCGCCAGGAAAAGGAGACACTGCCGTCGGATGGTTATGGGTCTCAACTTTTGCAAGGAAGTGTACCTGTTCCTTTGTTTGAGTCCATTCACCAGTTAGAGGATTGGGAGCCCAGTAAGCACTCTCAGGTCCTTCGAGGACAGCGGCATTGTCACTATAAGCGCTAATAGTGTGACGAGGATGTTGTTTATGAGTATTTCTGATCATATTGAACAGGCTATGAGGCTTTTCCTCGCCGTCGATGATCCATTTTGCGTTGAATTGCTTGTGACGGCAGTGCTCAGAATTTACCTGCGCAAACATGAACAACTCCACATCCGTGGGATCGCGCGAAATCGGGCCACCAGGAGCGTAAGCATCAACGAGGTAATCAATCTCTGACTGGTCCAAGGCCAAACCAAGTTGCTTGTTTGCCTCATTCAGGACCTCCACAGGTGGCTTATCCCCGTTCTGAAGAGGGATGATCTTTAGTGGCGAAGGTGGATGCTCTGAAAACATGGCGTCAAGATCAGGCTCGTTTGTGCTTATGATCTGGGTCATTCGGTCGTGTAGAAAATCCAGCGCGTCGCGTGGTAGGTTGTCCTGGCTCTCCTCGAGAAGGCATGAAATTTTGAGACCTCGCTCAATACGTCGAACAACTTTTCTCAGGCCGCAAACATGGGCAATTCCAGTAGCCTGCGAGCTCCACGGGGATATGGTACCTATTCTGGGGGTGACGTAGTAGGTGATGGTATGACCATCCTGCGATGTATATGAAGGCGGGACGTCGGTGATGTCTCCATATTGGAGGAGTTGCTCGAGAACCGCACGATGGCGGTCATCAAGATTGCTTGCAAGGTCGACATAATGAATCCACTGCGCTCTTACACCTCGAACTTTGATATTGGCTGCGATGGCACGTCCACGAGAGAGTGAGTATGCAACAGACCCGGGAATGGCTAGGTGAAAGTTATCGGAGGAAGACATCGTGAGAAACGCAGAATCCAATTGACGACAGAACGAGAAATAGGATTGAAAGGGAACTTCCGTCTAGTAGGGGAACGAACGGAGCGTATGCGTCTCGTTTGGCGGGGCAGTTCCCAAAACCCCGTGTGGAGATGGCGAAATGATCGGGTATACTGTTGGAGATATCGATAGACTCGAAGCGGTACCACGTCACTTTCGCCTTCAATTGAGTAGGGACCGCTACAGGAACTAGCAAGATCCCATTGTTGGGCCAGAAAGGTCGGAGCGCACTCTCGATGCGATGACTCCAAAGGGAAATCTTGAATTCCTTGATGTGTCACATGACGATAAGGGAAAACTCCCGCTGCCAAGGTTGTTGATACCCCGCCACGTGAGCTGAACGTGACTTTTTAGCAAATTGTTTTTCCGTTCCGTTCTTCAAAGGTTCGAGAAGGCTTGGCGACGTCATTTTGATTTGGGAAAGCGACTGACACCCGTCAGTCCGAGGGAAACCCGATTTCCTCATAGGCGTCTGGCTGTGCTCGGTCGTTCTCGACTCACTTGGAGGTGGCAGACGCTTGACCACGCTAAGCTGGGTCACACAAGATTTCTCCGAGTGCTCGCTATGATGCCATGCCAGAGAGTGTCAATATTGTCAATTTTTTCCTTAAAACACCCAAATTCCACGACAACACATGCCCATGACAGGCAGACCGTGAGCAAAGATGTCCCATCTCCGAGAAGGGCGCCGGCCAACATTATTACGTATACTCACACCGGTCAACATATTCAAGACTGTGGGACTGTTCAGAGTTGTGCAATAACAACTTCCATCTGCTCCATCCGGGCCGTTCCTGGCCCCCAAAGTGCACTACTAATCTCCATCGGTACTACTCCGGATAACTGTCCCGATCTCTTTGCTGACTTTCTGCTTCCATGATTCATGAGGACAAGTCCAGTTTTAGGTTTGTGTCAACGGTGTGGTGTGTACGTGTGCTTTGTTGGTCATTATGGGCTGTGGTGATTAAGTTCTAGCTTCAACAGTTGGGATCTTGCAGTCTCATTGCTATTCTGCATTATCAGCTGTGGAACTCCTGAAGTCTGCAATCAATTCTTCTCAGCACGCTTTTCCGCTACCAAATGGCCATTATACCAGCAAAATGTGAACTACCTTGCTGAGAACCTAGTGCAGGTTGGCGCATGAAGCGGAGGAGTACACAGAGAAAGTACGTGTGAGGTGAACTCCAGGCCACCTTCGACACTCTAAAAGAAGCAATAGTGACATAATCTGGCAGCGGCTACCATGAGTACTTGATTTCACGACACAATGGCACCTTTGCGGCGTGCTCCCGTTTCTCAATTTTGTTCTCAGTCGGATGGGTCGGGGCCGGCAAAACCTGAAGTCTCAAAAGGTTAACCTCCGAATCGCCACCGAGTGTTTGCCGACAAATCATCCTACGGCTAAAGAATCTCATGGACTTTTCATATGGTGGCCAAGAATAGAGAAAAATCTAATGATACAGCTTTGTTCTTTGGTTCCACCAAATTTTTACCGATGGGGCCGAGATTGCATCTTTTTCTATCGTCCAGTGTGTAAGGGATTTATATACCCTTCGAGGGTCCTCTGAGCTCAATGGAACACTCTTGGCCCTCCTATGGAGTAGGTGTCGTTCTCATCGAAAATGGCAGATCCTTTGAGTGTTCAGAGGACTTCTTTCCGACATTACTCTGTCGATGTCCCAGGAGCCACTGATCCTACCGACCTCCCAATTCGACAAGTGACCGACGATGCCAATCTCGATGAATATACTCAAGAGACACCTCAGGGTGGGATTGTCAAACCTGTTAGATCAAATGTGACGGGCAAAATAGAAGACTACATTCTTGTCACGTTCAAGACCGACGATCCTGAGAACCCAAAGAACTGGAGCAAGGCCTTCAAATGGTACTGTACAATGGTCGTGGCTTGCACTTGTTTTGTCGTTGCATTTACGAGCAGTGTCATTACTGCTGGCATTGATCAAGTGGCAGAAGAGTTTGGAATTGGGAGGGTGGTGGCCCTTCTCTCCGTTACCGTTTTTGTAATCGGATTTGGCGTCGGTAAGGACTCCCTTATCCGGCAGAAGATGTCCCAGAGGCGTAAGTTTTAGGCTTACACTTTGTTTTACAGGCCCTATGGCATTTGCTCCAATGTCTGAAATGTTTGGTCGCAAACCGGTATACGTCGTAACACTTGGTGTAGCCGTCATCTTCGAGATTCCATGCGCCGTGGCCAAGAACACTGCGACCCTTATGGTGTGTCGAGCTATCGATGGTATCGCCTTTAGCGCTCCGATGACCCTCGTCGGAGGCACATTGGCGGATCTGTGGCGAAACGAGGAACGCGGTGTTCCGATGGCTGCTTTCAGTGCTGCACCGTTTATCGGCCCTGCTATTGGTCCTCTTGTCGGTGGTTGGCTACAGCTAGCAGGATGGAGATGGCTTTACTGGATTCAGCTCATTATGTCCGGTGTCATTTGGGCGATAATCACCTTTACAATGCCAGAGACGTATGCGCCAACTCTTTTGGCGAAAAGAGCAAAGAAATTGAGGAAACAAGAGAATAACGACAAATATGTCACCGAGCAGGAACTGGATTCTCGACCACTCGGTGAAAAACTGCGATTATTCCTCCTCAGGCCATTTCAACTTTTATTCCTGGAACCTATTGTGCTTCTGTTGTCCATTTATATGTCAGTTCTCTACGGACTTTTGTACATGTTCTTCGTCGCGTAAGTGCAATCGGTGGTTCTGTATGACACGGCTGCTGTATCAAAGGCCATGCTGACAATCAACCTTAACAGATACCCAGTCGTGTATGAAAAGGGCAAAGGTTATTCACCGGGGATTACGGGGCTCATGTTCATCCCGTTGGCTCTCGGGGTCATTCTGAGCGCCGTTTGCTCTCCGCTGGTTAACAAGCATTATCTGAAAATCTGCGCGCAATATGGAGGCAAGCCTCCCGCCGAAAAGCGACTAATACCCATGATGCTCTCTTGCTGGTTAATTCCTATCGGATTGTTCATTTTCGCTTGGACGTCGTATCCGCAGATCCATTGGTTTGGACCAGCCATCGGTGGTTTTCCCGTGGGCTTCGGTTTCATCTTTTTATATAACTCTTGCAACAATTATCTGGGTGAGTTTCCTGTGACATTTCTGGGAGCCCGCTTCGGAAATCGGGGCTGATAACCGTCAACAGTGGATACCTATCAGCATCAGGCAGCATCTGCGCTCGCGGCAAAGACGTTTTTGCGATCCATGTGGGGCGCTTCGACAGTTTTGTTTACCAGCCAGATGTACGATAGACTTGGATACCAGTGGGCAAGCACATTGCTTGCATTCATCGCGCTGGCCTGCTGTGCAATTCCTTACTGCTTCTACTTTTATGGGGCAGCCATCCGCAAGCACTCGAAGTACGCCTTTGCCGACGATGAAGAGAACACCGCCCAGATGGAGAAGACTTAGATCAAGATCATTTATCCACCGTCTCCGGACGACTACTCGCCCGAACTACATCGACGTCTTTTCCTTCTTGCGACCTTCTACCCTGCACGATTCTTAGTAGTACCTCTTCTTTATTTCTGACAACTTCCTTCGTGAGCGTTTCACCAATATCGTTCGTTGAGATTCAAGGTTGAGTGTTCCTGCATGGCAAATCGAAAAAGTACAAATTATTCATTGATGGGTTCGTGTTATGCAGCTGGCCTTGTTCCTTGATTGCATGTTTCTCTTTGCGTTCTCTAGAGCTGATCTCTTTTCTATTCCACTTGTATTTCGTGCTATCTGTTGCTAGATACCATAGAATCATATCACTAGATAGAACAATAATGATAATCATGAAGAAAATGCCCTTGTAACCAGCAGTAGATGATTTATCCCTGTCCCAGATAACTTAAGGGCGGAAGCACCTTCACACACAATGTACTGTGTATACTGCTTCAATACCGCTACTGGGTCAACGTCGGATTGCCGAACATCCATTCGTGTCGGCGTCCCGGCAGGGCCCGGCCAGCCGCTAAGTTCAGCCAAGAGAAGTTTAGTGCGTGAAAAAACCTTGCTGCCGTCATCGTAGTTTGCCCCACACAGATCAGCGTGGCGGCCCGTTGTTGTTCCGGCCGCATGTCATCACGATCGCCGATTTCGATTGGAAACAACTGGCAACGGAGTTCCATGTTCGCAAATGAGGCTCCTGGCTCTCTCCTGACAATGGTGGACGCGACGTTACTGTTACCCTGTTAGCATCAGCTAGTCAAATACTACCAGCCTGTTATGTCCCACACCCATCTTTCTCCCACCTCGGCGCCTGGAGCCATTCCAACTCCCGTGTCAGAGCTCCCGCAAGCCCAGGTCGATGCCATTATTCGCACCAAGCGCAAAGCTCGCGAACCAAAAGCCTGCTATCCATGCCATACTCGTAAGGTCAAATGTGATCGGAATCTTCCCTGCGATGGCTGCGTTAAGAGAGACCACGCGGACCTGTGCTCTTACGAACGCCCATCGAAGAAACGTCAAACAATTGCGCAGCCCATCGCGGAACGGGGATTCGGTGAAACTAGCGGCGACCTGAAACCAATCCAAACAAGTATACAACCTAGCGTTACTGAAACCGGCAGGATATCATTATCTAGGGAAGAATGGAACGATGTTTGCTCAAAACTGAAGGACATGGAGCGTCTAGTTTCGTCGTTACGCTCGGGCATGGAACGTGCAGACCCTACGCATAGAGTGTCGCCGGAGATGGGCCAGGGACGTTCAGAGGAAGGTATTCCGGAGCGGGAGGGGATACATGCAGCAAACGAGCTGGGAGAAGGTACAACTTACCTTGGAGCAAGATCTGTCCTTGCGTATCTTCTGGACAAGTCCGGCAGCTCTCAGGAGACTGCTCAAGCACTGTTGGAAGGAGGCATATTGCCGAAGCTGGGTCTGGACAACGAAAGTGCTACCTATCCGTTTGTGGATCTTTGGTCCACAGGTAACTCTGCCTTTGATGTTGGCACTGTCATTTCGGCTCTTCCTGACGATGAGCAATGCTGGAAGTTAGTTCCATGTTATCCCTTGAAGTGTTGACATCTTCGCATCTTCGGTGATTTCCAATGGGTTCTAATCTCTGCGCACCTTTTCTTTTTCCCCGCTTGTGCGATTTTTAGGCTATTTCGATTCTATCGTGACATCGCGGCAACCATATACCCTGTCCTACCAGATATCGAGACATTTGAGCGGAAATTGGAACAATTTCTTCGAAATCGCAGTCTGTCGAATGGCAACGTAAATAATAGCGAACAACTGGAGTGCCCATATGGGATGAGCGTGGCGTTTCTCGGTTTGCTGTTCGCAATCCTCGCCGCAGGGTGTCAATCATCGGATCTTCCTGGCAAAAATCGGGAATTAACCTCGCAAGTCTATGGTAGACTCCCCTTACCTCCACTTCTAAAAAAAAAAGGACAATGGCTAATGCGCCTTAGTTTGTTGCTCGTATCAATGTCTACGGGTGACGAACTTCATGTCGCGGCCTACGATTGAAGCTATTCAGACTCTTCTAATTATCGGCAACGTCTTGTCTTACAATATGAATCCAGGAGTATCGTATATATTGCTTGGTAAGTTAGGACACGGGTTGTCAATGTTCTGGAGGAATCATAGGGAATGTTGATACTTATTCGCTAAACTATAGGGATGACATTACGAATGGGATTGTCACTTGGTCTTCAGGTTGAGTCTCAACACTTTTCGCCTGACGACCGATTTATCCGGAGGAGAGTTTGGTAGGTTGACACATCCAAATGTCATCTTGCAGCAATAGCCCTGTTAACGCGTTTTGCTTGATGAAGGTGGTCAATGGCTTGGCAAGACAGTCACTTTTCTCTGTCCTATGATCGACCGTCGACGATGGCTTTTGGCCATCCTGATATCCCCTACCATCCAAACTCCGCCCCGAAACGTCGGTCGTTCTTCGAAACTCTTTGTCGAATAATAAGCCTCACACTAGAAATAGTCCGTGGGCGTATGCTGTCACCAAGCACTCAAATGAGTTTCAAGGTCATCCAGAACTATAAAAATCAGTTAAAAGAGATCCTCGATGACGCCAGTCCGTATCTTCGAGACTCCAAGTTCTGCACTTCGACAAAGGAAAATGTAGAGAGATTGGGATTGAAATTGCACTCGTCATACATCATGTCTGAGCTTTGCAGACCCGCCCTCAAACCCGAATTCGACGATAATGACGGGGTTGCGGCTATGCTAAGGAAAGATTGCATCACAGCCCTCACTAAGACTGTGGAAGCCTATGTGGAACTTCACGCGACAGATTCGCATGCTACAAGGTCGTGGATTGGGTTACAACGGTCCATTAGTTCCGCTTTCTTACTTGCCGTTATTCCAGAATCCAAAACTGACCCCAAAATCCTGGGTCTTCTTCGACAGCTCGAGACCGTCATCGCCGACAGAGCAGCTGCAGACGAGGCATTAATTCAAAACACATCGTCGGGAACTAGTACCTCGTCAGCACAGATGACGTCACCAAGATTATACCATGCACCATCAAAAGCTACTGTGTCTGGTACTATCGCGATGGGCGGTACTACCAATGTCCCCGTTTCACCTTTTGATCAATGCCCGAACCCGCCAATCTCAATTCCCGCATCTGTCCCGATAGATATTGAAGGCCAATGGGCCAAACCACTTCTCAAGTCCCTGCGCGCCCTACAGAAACTAAACGGGGCCTTTGCTGCACATTTTGGCCAGCAGCAACAAGGAAACGGTCAGGCATCAGTACCACTCACGCCCAACGTCGCCGCAACTGTTGGCGGGCAGTTTCAACCTCCGAGTTCCGCGCCTCCTGGGTCGAGCACGATGACCTCTCAGCGGAGCGGGTCAATACCCCCCGTGACCCCTGAAAGTTCCGGTAGCGGTGACTGGACTTTCCCGAACTTGATCGATCGTGCTGCAGAGTATATCCCTCCGCCACTGTGGGGATAATTATCACTATTAACGTCAGGGTTACTTTTGACCTTTTTTTGGTCCTTTGATCCATTTAATTATGGGGTGGGTTGTCTTTGACTCAATTGGGATTTGCATCGGATTTACGAATTTTAAAAGTTCTTATGCTCATGCATGGAATGGGTGTGCCATTTCTATTTCCCTGGTGAATATAGACTTACGATCTTACTAACCACTTAGTGTGGTGGGAAAACCATACTACTTTCTTCATTGTCCTTTTGGTCATTCCATATCTATTCTTTGTGTCTACTTGATCATACTATCTATCTTCGAAAATTTTTTGTCTTACTAGTATAAACATCACTTATGAGGGATCATGTGGTGTACTCTAGGTAGAGGGCTTTCATTGCCTCTGTCATTTATTTCCTTTTTACCATTCCAAGTTCTAAGCGCCATAAACGCGTAGACTACATGACTTCGTTGAGACTGCCCCTTGTGCCTGCATCTGAGATCCGGAAGCCCTGAACTCGGACTCAGTACCTCAACGCTTGAATTACTTCTTGCTTGTGATGCCCGTACTTTCAAAAAATAAAAAAAAATTAGTTTGGTTGTCCCATTTCATATCTACTTTAATATCTGCTATCTACCACTCTACTTCCACTCTAGAGGGAGCAGATTCCTGTCATTGAGTCTCTGACCGTCTGGCACATGGGTCAGTAGAGTCTCTTAGGACCTATGAGCCATAGCTATGACGAAACGTTCGAATCATTAGGAACCTGGGCAATAAAGTAGTAGAAATCTCTTCTTCTTCTAGCTATTCTCTCTCTCCATTGCCCTTCTTCCCCCCGCCCCAAACATTCCCCTTCTTTTCTGTCCGTGTTCACTTAACCTGAAAATAACCCTCTGACTCTGGATTATTATAGAGTAAAAAAAAAGGCCCCCAGGTTCATCACACGCAAGAGTCGAACACCTGTTACGTACCATTGACATGGTTCCGATTCTTGCTATACAAAGACGAGGTTCAAAAGAGAAATAAAAGCAAAAACTACATAGAGTTGGGCATGTGGACATGTGCTCCAGTTTGATTTGCTTTTATTGGATAACGTCAGTCTCACAATTATCGTTAACTATAACTGGCAAAGTAAAAGAGCAAGACGACGAAGGAGTTTGGAATGGTTACCAAGAAAGATCTGAAACCCATTGGAGTAATCACAATTGAGTATTGAATTGCAGCCTCCCTGATTTTATTCTATGGCATGCCCTCCATCTTGCCACTGCATTCTTCCTCCCAAGGCCTCATTGATTAGAGGTTCTTGTTGAAAAGACATTCATATTCATTTGATTCTGTTCTGATTCACCTTTACTGCATATGCAGTATAACCATTTAGTGACTCGAGGTTTAGCGAATTCAAAAGCAAGACTGATACCGTACACTATCTCTGCCCCAGGCATTATTGCATAACCAGGTGCATGATGCACGAAATCACGAAATGCCCAGGAAAAACATATCGATCATCGAGTAAGACTTAGAAATAGAAGAGCCAACTGTACTAGTTGGTGTCTATGAGATATAGCGATGGGAATAAACCATGTCCATACACAGGCGTTTGCGAGATATACAGAAAGATGACCACAGCAAGCCAACCCAAGTTCAACATTGTTTGGGCCGTCGTCACCATGCACAGCAAGGAGAAGGTACTCAAAAGCTCAAGCAGGTATGTGAGGAAATTATCAGCCAGCTCCTCGTCGTGTCGGGCTTCTTCGTCTCCCCAGAATCCTGGCCGAACGCGCACGGTTCGTCACAGAGACGTCGGATGGCTGCCCGATATCTGGCTGTTGTTCAGTCTCAAAGTCCCTATTAGCATGTCTTGATCTCGTTCTGGGCAAGGCCTGCTGAAGAAGCCTGTCAGCTTCACCATCGAGCTCCATGTCCACAGTTTGATGTCTCTGGCCTTCAAAGCTGGAAGTCTCAGCGCTGACTACATCATCTGTCCAGTGTGGTGCTGATTCTTGCTGCCTACTCCGTGTCTGGGCCCTAGTGGTAATCCTTTCCCTGGCTTGGGTATCTCGTGCCCTTTCCCTTGTTTTGGTGCCTGAGGTTTTCCCTTTCCTGGACGCAAAAGATTCCGCTTGTTGCACGTTCGCTTGGGGGAATTGATCTTGCTCTTCTCCCTCCAAAGACCAAATCTCGAGAGCCGTTGAAAGCAATGTTCCAGCAACACCGGCACCAGCCGCAGCGTCCGCACCACTTGTCCCCAAGACTCGAACGGCCTCGTGAAGAGCAGTCACGGCTTCCATGGTTCTTTCTAGCTCAAGGAGGATTATTCCACGTGCCGTATGCAAGGAGCCTATGAGGCCACGCTCTTCATATCCTCCGACTGCTGACGAGCTAGTTGATATCAAGGCGCTAGCTCCAGCTCTGCCGATCGATGAGGTGTAGCCTGTAGAGGAGCCGCCGGCACTCACTCGAAGACACTCGTCAAACTCAGCCAGTGCTTCCTCCAGATGACCCAATCGACGTAGAGCGTGACCTAAATTTGCTCGCGTCGCTACCCACGCTCCAGGGTCACATTCGAGAGCAGTGGCTAGCGCTAGGGACTGTCGAAAAAGATCAACTGCACCCTCTAGGTTAGCTTCGTGGTACAAGACAACCCCTAGCTCATTCAAGACTAGAGGATCGCCACCCGTGGGAGGAGGAGAAGGATGGCCAAGGTTTGAAGGATTTACAGCAAAGGAACCTGACGACATAGAGTAAGCTGCGGACAAGTATTCATGAGCAAGAGACATGTTGTTTAGAGCGAGATGTTGCATCCCAAGAAACAGCTGCGGTAAATGGCTGCCTTGGAAGAGACGGGCAGCAGTACTGTAAGCAGCAATAGCTTGATCATGCTCGCCTTCGGCAGCAAAAGTGTGGGCGAAGCCAATCCAGGCAGGCGCTGAATGCGGGTCAAGGAGAGAGGCTTTTGAAAAAAAGCGTCGCGCCTCTGAGATTTTGGAGACAGATAGATAATAGACACCGATAGCGAGGTACGTATACGGTTCTTCGGGAGCATTGTCGGCTAGGGTATGGGAGAGTAGGAAAAGCGCGTTGGTGGCGCCAGTTTCGTACAGGCAGGCAAGGTGGAGAGGGTATACCGATGGAGAATGACCAACGCTATTGCTCTGCGTACCTGATGGCGCCAACGGCGAAAACGAATTAGGAGAGGATGACAAGATAGATGATGTGAGCTCTAGCGCCTCTGCGAATCGGCACTGGGTGTATAGTGTTTCGGCACGAGAAAGGAGAAGGTCAGGATTATCAGCGAGCTTGTAGTGTGTGGAGAGGGTCTCTGTGGCATGCGAAAGGGCGGCTGGAGAAGAGTATTTTGACAGACGCGTGGTGTAAAGGAGTTTCGTAAATTCAGCGGCCTCCTGGCACACGGACGGATCGGAAGACGGCGAAATAGCGTCAAAATCCAGCGATTCGAGGAACTCAAGTTCCTCAGCCGGAGACATGAGAGAATTTCTCATCAGCTGGTCAAAAGCTTCGAAGCACTGTACATCAATCCGCACAGCATCTTTATAGCAATCCCTTGCCCGGTCAAACGCGTTCTGTCGCGCATAGCATAACCCTCGTAGATAGCACATGGCAGCCTCGAACTTGATATTCGTCATGTCCCCACGTTCTCTTTCCTCGTTTCGATCCATCCGATCTGAGCGGGACGCATTTTTCCCACTACGTAACGTAACATGTGAACTGCCGTTGAGATGTTGAAGCTTCCGCCTGCTGTTGCTGGCACTACTGATGAGATGTGTGGGGTTATGCTCTCCTAGGATGGATAGGGCTTGCTCGTATTTATTTTGCTTGATGTAGCAATGGGCGGCAAGGTATTTGCAGGAAGGATTATCCCGAATTAGGTTTCCCCTCGATAGGAGCGCCAACGCTCTGGTATAATTGTTGTTGGAGAAATGAACTTGGGCGAGCCAGAACGCATCACTGTCACTGTCTGACGACTTCGGGTCAGCATGGTGCGTGAGACTTGGGACGGTTAAATTTATATTTTGTGCTGGAAATGCCTCACTTGTAAGTGCAAGCACTTTGTCTCCTATGTATATGGCTGATTCGTATTGTCCCTTGTCCAAAGCATCCTTTCTCCACGCGCGGAGGAAGGCCTCCATCGTCGCATTCACACTCGTTGATTATAGGCGGACAGAGGGGTCAATGGCCGAGTTCATAAGCACGATAACTAGAGCATAAGATGTAATGCACGTTGAAGACTCGCTCAAGTGTAGTTTGACGAAGTTCCCAGTCTTATCACGCGGAAAAGTTGTCGAATGCTCGACCGTTTGTTGACATGGGCAGCAGAGGTCCGGAAGTGGTCTGTGCTCTGAAAAAGTACACTTCTCGGTATGGAGTACCTTGAGCTCAAGCGGCTTTATGCGAAAGCCGATGTATCGCAAGGTACCTCGCCCTTTTCCAGACACCTGCAACACGCCACTGTTTTTGGTAGTATCGCAGGCGCAGAGGGATAATTGATGAAGATTAGTCTGATTGAAAAGGCCACCATAGGAGCATCTGCTTGTACATTTGTCCCGATGGCCCTCGTCAACTAAAAAAGATAATATCACAACCCTTTATTGTAGGGAGTCTGAGGATTGGATTGGTGGAGGAGGTCCGAGGAATCTATCTATGTGGGTCACATGACCGAGCTAGGCCGGTTTAGGGGAGAGGTCTTGGTCCTAGGCCAGGACTACCTCCAACACCCCCCCTCGGCCGCGGCGTAGGTCAGAGTGACTGATCTATATACATGATGTAGATGTAGACCTAATCCTTTGATCCACCAAGAAAGCCACCTAATCATTTATCATTCAATCCCTATAAGGTCTAAAAAGACCTTGAACTTGGCGTGTTGTAGGGGCTTCGTCAGTCCGTCTGCGGCCATTTGATCGGTAGAAACAGGGTAATTTTAGTCGTATGATTGGTGACTCGCTCTTTTCAACGTAAGTCCATCGTCTGGGGGTTTTAGGCTCGTCTTTCGATATATCGGATCTGGAGATTCGTCTCCAGGTATTCAGACG
>FQSS02000058.1:152-31072 GCA_900128795.2 Malbranchea cinnamomea
ATCGTCCCATCCGCGCGTGCGGGAGGTGGTCGGGGTGGTCGGGGTATTAGGGCGTTGTCTCTTCGGGCCCTGTTTGAGAGGAGAGATCATACGCGTCACAGCTCTAGACGCGTTTGGGGGGCTGGGACGGGGTGGCAGGCCGGCGGCAAGGCGCTGACTCGCCATCAGGCTTGAGGCCTGAGAGGGTATATGGGAGCTTATGAGGGTTAAGAAGCGACTTCCAGCAAATGATCTGTAAAACGCGTTTTTGCGCGCACTCTCCTAAAGAGTCTCCCAATGTGGAATCAGCTGTTGCTTATACTATTCTGTGAGTAAAGAGGATCAGGAGGAGTTGCTCTCCCAATGCAGCTTTAATCACGTGACATAACCCCATCCAGCCCAAGGTAACTACCGGTGAGAGATCCAAGTATTGATATCAACTCGTTACAAGAGATAAAAAGCTCAAGGCTGATTCCAACGTCACATCACTAACTTAGTTTAGCTCCCTCAAAGACCTCCTAACACGGCAGCTGGGCGATTCAATGAATAGTAGTACATCAACTGACGGGATCATTCCTATTTGCTTGGGATGCACCATCTGTGGTTACACAATACGCGTCAAGGGTACTAAGAAATCAAAATAAAAATTTTCGTAGCAGTCCAGAAGCTGGGGGGGATGAGGAAGACATGTGCTGTTGCTTGTTCTTCAGCATATGAGCTGTTACCTGAAAGCATCACATGGGAAACTAGGTGCGCTTTGAATGGTTACTACTACGTAAGAGACATCGAGACGAGACAACAGGCAGAATTCCCATGGGCTTGGAAAGATCTGCAAAAAAGGCCAAAGGGTATATATGTGAAAATGTCATTTCATCCCTTTTCCTGCGACATAACAACCAACAACGCCATATCAACAAATAATTGAGGATTTTTTCTTAGGGTCAAGCCAAACAGAACGCTCAAAAAGTGACCACAATCATGCTATTTACAACGCTGGCCTCTGCATGGGTCGGATGATGCCCTGCTTGATCATCACGCGTGGCTTCGTAGCATTCTGGAAGGTCTCCTTGGTCGTCCATTCAGGACCGATAGGGAGTCGAAGGGATCGTTCGTACTGTTGTTTGGACTCAAACGGATGGGGCAGCTGAGAGGCTAGATATTTCGTGTTCTGGACCAGAATAACACAGTTAATCGTTTACGACCTTGCAAACCACTGAGTTCAATCCTCTTCTGGGAGAACTTACCTTCTTAACCCTCTTCTCATTGATGATCACACGATCCAGTTTGGCATCCCTGCGTTTCTCTGGCTGTATGCCCTCGACCTTCGTAAAAGTCCGCTTGACCTGCTTCTTCTCCCGTCTGCTTAGACCCTCACCCGTCCAACTACCCCATCCCGGCAGTGTGTCCTCAATCACCTTATCTCCTTCGTCTTCAATGGTCTCCAATTTCTCTCTGTCAAAGTCCGCGAGCACCTCGTCCCCTGCAAACGCCCTTCTGACCAGATCTTCGTTCTGTAATACTATCAGTCCTTCCAGCTGACCCTCATGATCCTTCTTGTCATCGCTGCCAGTTGGTGTATTTCGAAGTTTGTGCTTTGTTTGCTGCTTTGAGTCCGTGACCTTCTCAGAAGCACCATTCGTCTTGGACGTATCGATTAAAGTAATCTCGCCGGTAGTCCCTCTCTTCTTCTTTGGGGCCTTGACAGTTTCTGAAAGCCAGGGGTTCTCTTCCACATCATCTTGCTTCTTATATTGAACGTGGTTGCTTAGATCACGCGGCTTTCCCATGAGGGCTTTTTGGCTGGTTTTATTATTAACAACGGGCGCCTCGATGTTTTCGTTAGACTCGGTGACAAGATGACGTTCGTCATCTGATTCAGGATCCTCAAACTCGCTCCGCGATACGGGAGGAGGCTGCGATTGATCAGTCGGTTGAGTCTTCTGTTTTCCAAACTTTTGACGGCCAAATTCGGCGTCTTCCGTTTCAGACTGTGATCCATCTTCGCCCAATTCCCGGTTAAGCCGTCTGATTTCGGCGTCATTCGCTGCCTTGCGCGCAGCTTCTGCTTTTTGCATGAACTTTAGGGACATTAACTTTGCATGAGGACCGCTGGCAATTTCATCATTAACCCCATCATCCTCGAGCCGACGGAGTTTCTTCTTGAGCCTGTCGGCCTCATCGTCGGTTCCGAATCCATCTCCGACTTCGTCACTCTCATCATCAGAATCCTCGCTCGAAGAACCTAGGAAATCCTCTTCGTCACGGACCTGTTTGCCTTCTATTCTCTTCCGTAGTTCTTCCTCCCTTCGAGCTAATTCCGCCATTCCCAAACGCGCCTCCTCATCCCACGCAGTGCGACCCGTATGTTGAAGGCTCTTGGCCCATTTGCTGTCCTTATGTTTGGCTCCCATTCTCGCTTCGGCCCTTCTTCTCTCCTGAAGTTCCCGATCCTCCTCTTCAAAGTCAATACCGGCTGCAGCTAGCGCTTCACGTTGCCTCAACTCCATCTTCTCGCGTTCTTTCCGATGAACACGTCGGTAAGATTTACTTTTTATTTTCTTAATACGCTTTGCACGTATTTCTTCACGGAACATCAACTCTCTAGCTCGTCGTAACTCTGCACGACGAGCGCGGATCTCGTCAATAGATAGCTTGTTGATCTCCTTCTCCTCCAGTTCCTGTATCCGGTCTTCCGCGTCTTTCCCATTAGCTTCCGCCAGACCACTTTCAACCAGGATATTCTGTATTGTCGATTCAAGGTCTGTCCTCGGTTTCGAATCCACAATCCTGGCTGGCTGAGGGGCATTGGGTTCAGGTAGCGGAAAGGAAAGATGTTCAGCACGTCGGTTAGCTTTGACCGTCTCAATCCATCGATCAAGAGTTTCCTTGCTCTTTTGGTACGCAGCGGCTCTGTCAATCCTATCCTGCTGCCGTTTTGCCAGAGGAGCGTCCAGTTTGCCAAACTTGGAATTTTTCGATGTAGAAGCTGTTGAATCTAAGTTCTTGAGCGATCCCTTCAGCCGCGAATCGGTAATCGTGGGTATGAGATCCGCCACAGTAAGTTTCCGAGAGAGCGCCAGGCCGTATTCTGAGGGTTCTCCGCGGGGCAAGCCTGTGCTGTCTTTCGACTGCGATTTGCTAAACTCAGGTCGATCAGTCTCTAAAGCACTGACAAACTTCTTAAGTTTCGACAATCCCCGCGCTTTGCTCTCATCTTCATCGTCAGAGATTGACAGGTCTGACTCATCGCTAGACTCATCGTAGTCTTCGCCAGAGAATGCATCAGAACTGTCCGTATGTTTTGATGCGGACTTCTTTTTTGCAGCCTCCTCTTCTGACTCTTCAGCATTCATATCCCAGGCAGTTGCAAGATCAACCGCGTCCTCTCCTAAACCATCGTCGTCATCATCCTCTTCCCCCTCGCCTTCACTCAAGCCTTCAGAATTTTCTGATAGATCAATATCATCTGTTCCCCGGGAAAGATTAGACCGTTTGTTCCCGTGTGGTTTCGAGCTTCCGCGAAAAATGAAACCTTCAAATCTTTCTTCGTCGCTCGAACCTAGAGCTTCATCACTGTCAATTTCGCTATCGTTTTCGCTATCGACCTTCCCTATTTGCCATTCGTGCCCCTCACTGTCGCTCCCTTCTTCAACGGAGTAGTCTGAACCGGTATCAGCTGTCCTTCTCCGCTTAGAAGAGCTATCGTCCTCAAGCCCTCGTTTGCGCTTTGGTCCATCATCCTCGTCCACCCCAAGACGGTGTTGTGGAAGTCCAGGCTTGGAAGGATATTCAGTCTCTGCGATAGCTAGAGCATCCAAACCACCACGGGATTTCCGCTTGGCGGTGCGCGGTCGTGCTGGCTCGATCCTTGATTTGAGGACTGTTGATTGTCTTCCAGGCATGGCTGATAGCCCGCTGAGTGTAACACAAGATATTTAGCAAGAAAGATCCTTTACTCCCAAGAGAAAGAGCTTTGCGTGTCGTTGTGAGTTCGTGTTCGTAGCTCTCTGTGAACTTTTTTGGAGGTTTTCCGTCCAGTAAAACTTTCTCGAATGCTGATTGGTCAGAAACTTTCACCGATTCCACGTCCTTGAGAAAATCACTTGAGCTTCAGCTGTCATTGCAAATGGTCCTCCACATCAATCAATTCAACAAAATATCAGGTTCCGGATCCTGAAGAACTTACAGTGAAATAGGACTTGCTCCTATTGTCCGCCATGTTTAGACCGACAAAATGCCTTCAGGCGCGACTGCGCCTAACAACCAAGCAAGTGAACGGAGGTTACTACAAAGGAACCCGTACTGGATCAATGGGTTACTTTGCAAAGGAAAAGGGCAAATACATCATTGATTGGAAAAAAGTGCGGACATACGTCGTGCCTGAGAATCTTGAAGACTTCAAGGTAGGTTCCTTTTGAATCAAACTTTGGGCCTAGCATACTATCGCCCTTAACAAGTAACTAATTGAATTTTCTTTTTCGCAGCTTACACCCTTCGTCACGAAAGCAATGGCACCTACGAAGGATATTTTTACGAAGACCATCGTGCGTGGTGGCAGGGAAGTGGTTGTCCCGCGGGGTTATAATGGTATGGACTTTCTCAAGGATTGGGTAGAGGAAAATCCGATGGAATACGCGGATCTTAAATATCGAGAAGAGGAATTCTATCGCCAAATGGACGTTATTCGCGAAAAGAAGGCGGAGACGGACCGTCTGATCAATGTGACGAGGCAATTCCTGGGGCTGAATAAGGAAGGGAATAAGGCGAAGGAAATGGAAGCCCAACAGAGGCATGGAGAGGACGATGCTCCGGAAAAGAAATAGATAAGGATTTCCTGGCTGCATTTGTCGCATTGATGTTCTTTATCCGGTGGACGTCCGACAAGCCAATGCGTGAACTTCTTGTCCACGCGGTTTTTTGGCTACAGTGAGTCGTCCGACAATGCCCGAGGCAGAAGCAATACTGATCCCCTAAACTTCCGAATAAGGCATTATACCCTTACTACGGAAAGGCGATATCACTCTTCTGAAAATAAGGCAGGATTGGAGGAAACTGTACTTGTATGGTATTTCTGGGCAACTATGGTCGTGGCGCTTATGGGTTGGTTACTTCAAGATTATAGATTCGAAAGGTATTTCCCATTCAAAATTGTTTTGCCTACTGTTCCTTTACGGATTGTAGAACATGTTCATCCTGAACTTCTCAGGACGAAAAAACGTTATAAGTACGGAGTACCAAGAGTAGTATATGTTAGGAGTCGCCTTCAAATTTCATCTGCGCTACCCGGATGATCCCTCCATCAGTGACCTTCATTTGATTGTCCCGATCATGGTCTTATACCAAACGAGCAATATGACAGTTACTGACATACACATGGAAAGAAATTTGCAACGCAACTTTGGGTATGCCGACATTTGGCAACAAGTGAACTTCGTATCTTGAGCTGGCTGCTGGCACGACAAGCGGTGGCTACTTACAATCCTCTGTTGGATCGGAACAACCTGAACCCCGAGCTTACCAAGGACCTCTCAATTCATCCATCGATTTAACATCAACTTCCCTGTTCTCTCGTTGATGAGCTCTGGAACCTTCTGTTGAACCTCTTCGTAGGAATTTCTTGTTTGTGATCTTCAACGGTTAGAGTACCTCAGTGTTCGAAGAATGGAGAAGGCTGCTGGCTCGATGCGATATTCGGATGCCCCTTAACCGGCTGACCTTCACGACGCCACTGCCCACCCCAGGTACCTATCACATTAACTGAAGATCTACCCAGGTCCCGAGCAACGCCATGTTTCAATCATTCACGGGAAATTCGCGCCGGCCTCGACAAGTTAATCTTTCGAGCCGACCTTCGAACCCTTTCACGGCGTCCTCAAAGAGATACCCGCCATCGGGATCCGGAGCCCAGGCTGCCATTGCTCTTGCCCAGCAGGAGCGCATTCAGCGACAGCTGGATAGAGGTCGGATAACAGCTAGCTCCACAATACAGCGTGTTTGGCGGGGGTATAGGATTAGGAAGGCCGTCCGTTCTTTATGGAGAAATGAATGGGATGCTATAGAACGAGGGAGGAATCCTGACTATGCCCCAGTATGCAGTGGGTTCTCGGCCACCAACCAATCGACCTCATATTCTGATGCGTCGATTTGTATCTCACAACTCAGACTTTTGCTACACTTTCTTGAAGCCAGGAACTTGGAAGACACAGCGCGTTTGGCTTATTTCGCCAAATCTTTTCAGAAAACGGTGGAGGGAATCCCTTCTCTTGCCGTAGAACAAGACTGGACGGGACTTTTCTCACGATTGGCGGCTTTGTCTCTCAGAGTGCTCGCGACCGTCGGCTCTCCATCCCCGTACCTTGATTCATTACTCGAACTTCTCATATTTCTCACCAACCTGATTCCAAGGCAAATCGCTCATCAATCTGCGCAATATTATAAAGTCATGGCATCATTGACCACCAAAACCTTCTTTACAGAGCCGCATGACTCAATCGCCTCGCGGACTTTGCTTATCAGGGCTATTCTCTCTCTCTTAGCGCCAATAACGCCAGGGACATTAGATGCTTACGAGTGGTTCGCGCGATTATACCTTACAATTCCCTCGCTGAACAACTACCTCGGCACTATTGATAATCTGGCAGCCGGTTTGAACTATAAGCTGCTCGCCTCAGCGCTTGAAACCAACGTTTTAAGCGACGAACAATTTTTATATTCAAACGATGTTGATGGGCGGCTTTGGTTGTTATCATACTTTGTCTACTTCCATAGACATGCCCTGGGAGAAAGGATTGTATCCCAGGCCCCGGAATCATTATTTGTCAGAGTTGTCTCGGCCTTGTTGAGCTCCACGTCAATAGAGATCTCGCAGCGTATCGACCTTGAGTCACCGAACCGAGGGGAAAGTGCACCGGATTCCTCCCCCCTGCCGTCATTTGTCCAAACCCAGATATTAAGTCTGGTCAATCAATCCAATATTACGCACTTGCTGTCGCATGTGGGCTCCGGGAAAGTTACGGACGATGCGAAGAGCCTTGCAACGTATGCGTTAACGCTGTTGAGGGTTTTTCCACGCAAGGCTGATGAAATTCGCATGTGGCTTTATCTTGGATCCGCTGAAATGTCTGCAGGTTATCGCGACTCTGTTACTAGCCGTTTGCCTGCTATCAAGTATTTCTGGCAAGCGTCAAAGTCAACGAAGATATACTGCACTATTGTCTCTAACCCCGATGAGGTTCTAGACTTGCTACGTGCTCCTCTGGGAGACCAAAGCCTACCTAATGCAATTCGGCGTGACCGTGAGCAAGAGTGGACTGTCATTCTTCTTTTCCTCGAACTGTACACCTTCCTTTTGAAAGTGCTGGACGATGAGGAATTCTTTTCCGGCGGGTACGCGCCACATTTGACTGGTGACTTGCGGATGTCGTGGACGAAAGAGAGTACCTTGCCGCTTGATGAGGTTAAGAACTTGACTATATTCCTAAAGAATCTGGCCTTCACGCTTTATTGGAATGCCGCAGACTTGATTTCGTCTGAGCCTACACAACCATCTGTCAGTCTAAGCGATTACTTTAATCCATCAGCGGCCCTGCGAGCGCCAGCTTCTACTACAAAATCAAGGAAGAAAGATCTTGTGATTGGAACCCCATTAGACTACCTAAAAGGTCTAGTAACCGGCCTCCTTAGAATGGTGCATGAAAGAGATTCGAGAAGGAAATTCCTACCTGATGGTCACTGGCTTATGACAGACCGATTCGATATGGAAGGATTCATCCCGGCGGTCGTTGCGGAGGAGGAAAATAGGCATCAACTTCAAGACGAGGATGAAGATTCCGAAGTGGAGGACGAAGAAATGGAAGATGTTTTGCAGCAGTCCCTTGGACTCGTGGGAACAGGGAGAGCTCAGCAGGTTCGTCGCATTGAGCTATTGAAAAAACGACAGCAACAGGCGGCGCGCAAAAAAGAGTTGGAAGCAATTGCGCCTCGCTTGGAGATCCTTCGAAATATCCCCTTCTTCATACCTTTTTCCACCCGAGTCCAAATTTTCCGCGAGTTTATACTACGGGATCAATTGCGACGGAGGAACGGATTTGTTGACCCCGACGCGTGGAGGCTGTCAGTAGCTCAGAATGCCATGGGTTTGACTGAAGATGGTCGCCCAATAGCGCATGATATTCTCAGCAAGCATCATGCAAATATACGTCGAACTAATTTGTTTGAAGACGCCTTCAGACAGTTTTACCCGCTTGGGGAAGGTCTAAAGGAGCCAATTCAGATCACTTTCATTGATCAATTCGACACTGTTGAAGCAGGCATTGATGGAGGGGGTGTCACGAAGGAGTTCCTAACAAGTATTATAAACGATGCCTTTAGTCCTTCAGGCCCACTCAGTCTATTCTCCGAAAACGACCAGCACTTACTGTATCCCAACCCCACAGCAGTCGAGCAACGAAAATACCTACTTCGAGAAGCCGGGATTCCTGAAAGATCTCCTGAATGGAATGATCAAATTCGAGAATTATTGAAGCGTTATGAGTTCCTCGGGCGTATTATTGGCAAGTGCCTCTATGAAGGCATTCTTGTGGATGTGAACTTTGCTCCATTTTTTCTTCTGAAATGGGCACTTACCGGAGGATCCGGCTCTGCATCTAAAGAGTCTTCCTATCGCGCGAATCTCAATGATGTTCGGGACCTCGACGAGGGCCTGTATCAAGGCTTGGTAAGTACAACTCTATTGAAACTTATTTAGCCATCCCGACTAACTTCCGTATAGTTGCAACTCAAAAATTATCCCGGCGATGTGGAAGACTTCGCCTTGAATTTTACAATAACTGACACGATTGCCATTCCCGATATGAGTCGTCCGGAAGATGCGGAGAAATCCATCACTATAACCAGAGACTTGAAACCTAACGGTTCTGAGATACCAGTTACCAATCAAAACAGACTGGTATACATCTCATATATCGCGCGGCATCGGCTTCAAGCTCAGCCTTATCTCCAGACGAACGCTTTTCTACAAGGTTTAGGCCAGATGATACAACCCTCATGGCTTTCTATGTTCAACCAAGGTGAGCTTCAAACGCTGATAGGAGGAGATGCTTGCGAGATCGACGTTGAAGATCTCAGACGTAACACTCTGTACAGTGGTGTATACGTCATGGGGGAAGATAATGAGGAGCACCCAACAGTAAAGATGTTCTGGGATGTCCTTCGATCCATGTCCAACGAGGACCGGCAAAAGGTGCTCAAGTTTGTTACTTCGACTCCTCGAGCACCTTTACTAGGATTTAGCCACTTGCGGCCGCGATTCAGCATTCGGGATTCAAGTGGCGATGAAGACCGCTTGCCTAGCACGAGCACCTGTGCGAACCTTCTCAAACTGCCTCGATATACCAGTGCAAAAACGTTGAGAGAAAAGCTAATGTATGCGATCAATGCTGGTGCTGGTTTTGACCTTAGTTGAAAACGGTGCTCTACACAGAGGCTCACGCTGGAATGGGGTTGTTTGAGAGAAAGGGCTACTATACTTAAGTGTTTGGCGTTTCATTGTCAGAGCATAGCTGCGGCGTTAGTTCGTTCTGGAATCATTACCGTAATCTTTCCTTTCACGTCTGCATTGATTTGGAATTTGCAAGGAGACAGCATTCTTTCTGCCAACTTGAAATCAGTACCATATATAAGTATCCCACAGCAACCTCAGTATATAAGAAATTAACAAACTTCAGTTGAACTATGGTGGTTTGTGCTACCTTCGAACTTTCACTCAAGATTACAAAGTACGGTCTCTCAAAGTCTAGTATTTGATGAAGACTTCCGAAAGCGAACGGGGTCTTCACAGTCCAGTGCTTGTCTGCCACTCAGCTAGAATACCCGAGACAGTAAAGGTGGCAACCCCCCAATGAAATTTTGATCATCACCCGAAGTTTGGGTTGGGAGGAATAGAGGACATTCACGTCCTGTTAACTCTTTGGCGGGTGGCAACTGGGGTTTAACACTCACTGAAGCCCTAACCGCAAAATTGCTGCTCATAATGTCCCGAGCACCGGCGGGAGACGGACACATCACAGTATGAAATTATACTGTGTTGAACCAGACAGTCTGCAAGCCTCAAGACGGCGAATTCAGTCGAATAGTTTCGCGCACAAAAAGCGTGGGAAACTCTGGGTGTGGGAAGAATCAGGTTCGTAGTCACCCAATCGGGACTAGCGCGCCGTCACAAAATTTCATTTTTGGCAACAGAAAAAAGTCGCAGCTCTCCGTTTTCACACCACAACTCCTCCATCTTCTCACCTTGATCCCCGTCGGTTTTCGACACTTTGGTCTCTTCAGACTACGTTTTTCTGTCTTTTGATCTTTAGTGGCCCCCTCCCCTTACGAAAATACTCGTAACCCTATTAAAAAAAAGACAAACTATTCAAACCCTTGTTGCCGCACACACCTCTCACTGAGGTTCTCGTGGTAAGTTTTTGCCAGCCACCCAAAACATCGCAAGCCCATCGCGCTGTGTTTCTATGTCGAGTCAAGCCTGTTGACGCGTCTGTGTACGAAGCCAAAGATTATTTTGTTTGTCCTTTCGCAGGTTCCGGTTGCCCTCACTAGGTCATCCGATAACATTGTTCTGTCGTTGTAATTGCTCCTTCTGAGGTCAGTGGGTTCCGCGGCAACGCACAAAAAAAATATATTCGCGGTCGCCGATAGGAAGCAGCAACAGGAACTTTCGCTTTGATTGTACCTTCGAGGGGATATATACCGTCAAAAAATATAAGATTCTGACTTTGTCTTCATACAGGTTAAAATATCGAAAAATCACAATGTCTGCCGCTGAGGTTTCTACCAACAACACCACTCAGGACGTCCCTACTAGTGCGGCCGACAACTCGACAAATGGAACGAACGTGAACACCAAGGCTGATACTCCTGCCGGTGAAACGTCTCAGACTTCCACCACGTCCGCCCCCGCTTCCACCTCCACCTCCACCCCTACCACCCAGCATCACTCCGCTTCTCTCTATGTCGGCGAGCTGGATCCATTGGTCACTGAGGCCATGCTTTTCGAGCTGTTCTCCTCCATTGGACAAGTCGCTTCGATCCGTGTCTGCCGTGATGCCGTTACCCGCAGGTCTCTAGGATATGCTTATGTCAACTACAACAACACCGCCGATGGTGAACGCGCTTTGGAGGATTTGAACTACACTCTCATCAAGGGCAAGCCTTGCCGTATCATGTGGTCGCAGCGTGACCCTGCTTTGCGTAAAACCGGTCAGGGCAATGTTTTCATCAAGAACTTGGATTCCGCCATCGACAACAAGGCTCTACACGACACGTTTGCTGCCTTCGGCAACATCCTTAGCTGCAAGGTTGCGGTAGACGAGTTTGGTAATTCGAAGGGTTATGGATTCGTCCATTACGAGACCGCGGAGGCCGCTAACAACGCTATTAAACATGTCAATGGCATGTTGTTGAACGACAAGAAGGTGTACGTCGGTCACCACATCCCCAAGAAGGATCGCCAGAGCAAGTTTGAAGAGATGAAGGCAAACTACACCAATGTCTACGTTAAGAACATTGACCCAGAGGTTACGGAAGATGAGTTCCGTGAACTCTTTGGGAAGTATGGTGAAATTACTTCCGCTACCATTAGCCGTGACCCTGAAACCGGAAAGAGCCGTGGGTTTGGTTTCGTGAACTTCAGTACGCATGCAAGTGCAGCGTCGGCTGTTGAGGCACTGAATGATTCCGAGTTCAGAGGCCAGAAGCTCTATGTGGGCCGTGCTCAGAAGAAACACGAACGTGAAGAAGAGCTCCGCAAGCAGTATGAGGCCGCTCGGCAAGAGAAGGCCTCAAAATACCAGGGTGTTAATTTGTACATCAAGAATCTGACTGACGACATTGATGACGAGAAACTCCGTGAGATGTTCAGCCCGTACGGTACGATAACATCTGCCAAAGTCATGCGCGACACTAGCACTATCCCACCTACCTCTGATTCTGATAAAGAGAATGAGAAATCCAAGGAGTCCAATGATAAGGAGGGTGCCGAAAAGGAGGGTTCCGAGAAAACTGACAAGGCCGAAGCCAAAAAGCAAGAAAAGAAACCTCTGGGAAAGAGCAAAGGCTTCGGCTTCGTCTGCTTTAGCAGTCCTGATGAGGCCACTAAGGCTGTCACTGAGATGAATACACGCATGGTCAACGGCAAACCGCTGTATGTTGCTTTGGCTCAGCGCAAGGATGTCCGCAGAAGTCAGGTAAGTGTCATGTTTATGCTTGATTGATTTCCATAATCAAATTGACTGATGAATTGTTGCAGCTCGAGGCGAGTATCCAGGCCCGCAACACCATCCGACAGCAACAAGCTGCAGCCGCAGCAGGAATGCCTCAGCCAGTATGTACCGCTTCCGTCCAGCTCATGTATTTTTCATTTTCACTGTTCTAATCAATGTGTAGTATATGCCGCCTGCGATGTATTACGGCCCCGGCCAGCAAGGCTTTATCCCAGCCAATGCGGGTGGGCGGGGCGGAATGCCGTTCCCTCAACAGCCAGGAATGGTCATGCCAGGAATGCCAGGCCGGCCTGGTCAGTTCCCCGGTGCCTTCTCTGCTCAGCAAGGTGGTCGTGGCATTGGTGGCCAGAACCAGCAAATTCCGCCAAACTTCCCAATGGGAGCACAGGGCATTCCGATGGGTATGCAGGGCGCTGGTGGAATTCCCAATGGACTTAACTACCCACAGGCGATGACTCAAATGCAAGCGTCCTTTGGCCGTGGTGGAGGCCGTGGAATGCAAGGAATGCCACCAAACGTTCAGGGAATGCGTGGACCCGGCGGTCAGGGCTATGGACAGGCGCGCGGTATGCCGATGCAGCAAGGGCGGCCTGGCCAAGGCGGTCGTGGACAGGGCCCAATCCCAGGTCCTGGCATGCCACCACAGGAGGGTCTTGCCAGCGGCCTCACTCTTCAGACATTGAATGCTGTTCCTCCGGAGCAACAGAAGCAAATGCTTGGCGAAGCTCTGTACCCAAAGATTCATGCCCAGCAGCCAGAACTGGCAGGTAAAATTACGGGTATGCTGCTAGAGATGGACAACACTGAGCTCCTTACCTTGTAAGTGGCAATCAAGTCCGATAAAGTAAGTTGCAACTTCGGCTAATACCTTAAATAGGATTGACGACGAGGCTGCACTCCGTGCTAAGGTTGAAGAAGCGCTCACTGTCTATGATGAATATGTCAAGAACAAGGGCGCTGAGAGTGAAGCTGCGGCCGCTGCATCTGACGCAAGCAAAAAGGAACCGGCGAAGGAGAGCCCAGAACAAAATAAGTCTTAGGAGTCTCGGTTTCTAACGGATGAAGATATGTTGTCCTGCTTCTTTGGCTTGATGTACTTTATGACGTATTTTCATGTTTTCCCTTTTTTTTTTATTTCCCCCTGATGACTGGCTTTTGTTTATGCTACCTCCCCCATTCCCATTTTACCGATGTTGGTGCTTGTCCATCCTGGGGAGATTTTCAGCAGCGGGCTTGGGGTTGCAGCTTGATGCGGCTTCTGATAGTCTCTCCCAGATGGACTCTTCCTTGATCACTTGCCGTTATCTGAGTTATTCTATCAGTCGTTGTGTGACGTCAGGGTGCGATTAATTCATTTGCGTATTTTTCCACGGCAGAATGGGAAAGCAAAAGTTTGATGGGTGGGATAAGCCGTTCTCTTTCATATAGCTCTTTTCCCTGAAAGTCTTTACTCGACGAGCGATTCAAAGGTCGTCAATTCCTTGCTCTTTGCAGCCTCTTTTCTGTTCCTCGATACACAAGCCCTCCATTACTACCTGAAGTTGGCTTCGCACGCAGGCATGTACAGATAGACAAGGACCCTGTCTCGACAAGCGGTTCTCTATGATTCAAGAAGTTATCAAATTGTGACATGACTTCCTTTTGATCAATTTGATGATAAGACCGTCCTAATGTTTTGCGGACGATGATCATTTCGTTATCCAGTGGCGTCGTTCGGGAGCCGATTTTTCGTGCTCGTTCGGACCTTGCTCTGGTTGTCCGGAGGGGACATCAAAGCAGCCGGAGAGAGTTAAACTAAGTGGGGGGAGTCGATTATCCAACCTTTCGCACCTCATCTTGGGCACAGGAGACGCGGAGACGGCTCGTCGAAGATCGATCTATCATACACTCTCCCATCAAGTCGCCAACAGTGCAGTTTCATTATCGTCATATTCCAGGATGTTGCTCTCGTCGTTTTATAGTGGGGGTGTAGACAGCAGTTTACAGGGAGTCTACGCCGCCCTTCCCGTCAAATGTATGGTCTACGGGCGAGGTACGAACCAGATCCTACTCCCTCTCGAGGCTGTCCTTCCCTGTGTTGGAGGAAAGGGATCTAAAGCCCTTCCCAGGATGCACGAGATCACTACCTAAGATTCTGTCTCACCTGGGAGTGTCGAAGGCGTTCATCATCACAGGAACGTCCCTTAAAGAAAAGACGCCCGTGATCAAGGATCTGGAAGCAGGCCTGGGTCCAGCACACGTCGGCACATACAGCAAAGTGCGACAACATGCGTACGTTCGTTGATACCACCGATGCATACTACTACTATTTTCCCTGGCTACGTCTAACAGGCCATGTTCAATAGGCCCATCGCCGATATCGAAGCTGCAACTAGTCAGTTTAGAGAGTCAGGGGCTGATGTTCTGATCTCCGTCGGAGGAGGATCCCCCATTGACGCTGCAAAAGCTGTTGCTTTCCATATCCACGAGCAGACGGGCTCATGGGTGCCTAGCGTCGCGGTACCAACTACCCTGAGTGTTGCAGAAACAACGCAAGGTGCCGGATTTACCGATAAAGATGGGCACAAAGTTGCTGTGGCAGATCCGGAGTTGGCCCCAAAAGGTATGAAATCGGATGGGAAAGGCCGCGAGGCGTTTGCTAGTATTCTTTACAGATAAAGCGTATTGACTGGCACAACAGCTATCCTGTACGACGGTGATCTCGCACTCTACACACCCACACGTCTCTGGCTAAGTTCTGCGGTAAGCGGGAAGAGGAGCTATGAAAATGTTCATTATCAAGTTGTCAGTACTCACACCCTTTCCAGATCCGAGCTATTGACCATGCAGTGGAACTGCAATACAATCCCGTTGCACCAGAGTTCCCCACGAAGCGACTTTGCCTCGAGGCACTTCGAGAGCTGTTCCATTTGCTTCCGCTCTGCCACCAGAATCCCTCGGATGCAGATATACGCCAGAAACTTCTGCTGGCTGCTTATTCGTCCCTGTTTTCACTCTCTTTTGTCGCTGCAATTGGTCTGAGCCATAAAATTGGCCACGCCATCGGTGCAACATACGGGATCCCTCACGGTATCACGTCGTGTATCAGCTTAGCACCCACTGTCCACTTCAAGGCGGACAGAAATCCAAACGAGGCAAAGCAGATTGCGCGGATCTTGCCTTATATTGGCAGAGAGAGCAGTGGAGATCCGACAGCCGATGCGCATGCGGTTGGTGATGCTATCGATGATCTAATTGGCAAATTGGGACTCAGGAGCACTCTCACTGATGTAAGTGCAACGTCAGTAACTGTTGCAATTTGGAGGGTAGTACTGACAAATCATACGATCAGTATAATGTTAGTCAAGGGGAGGTAGAGGCGATTGCACTGCGAGTGCTGGGCGGGAACAAAGAACACCCGGACTTTGCAGCCTGTGAGTGCATCGTTTAATGGCCGCTGTTTTCATTCTCGAATCGTGATTGAAGCTAACGGCGGCAATTATTTTGGATTTGGTAGTACGGGATCTGATCCGCGGATTGTATGACCAACCCTGCCAGCTGTAACGGGTCTTAGATGCGACAGTCTTTGTTGGAAAGTGAGCAAGCAGCTCTGGGTGAATGGAATGATGTTGATTTTAAAATGGCATCTCGGCGAGAGTAATTATTTCAACGGCAGCCAGATTAAATGTAGCGTCTTACTTGTAAAGTAATTCCTCAACCATCTCGCCTATAGCCAACGAACTAGTCAATCCCGGGCTCTCAATACCTAGTAGATTAACAAAACCTGGGTATCCTTCCTCTTTCTGAATTACAAAATCTTGGAATTCCTTCCCAGTTGGCTGCAACTTTGGGCGAACACCGCAGTAGTCGAGATCAATGGCGTCCGCCCTGACTCCCGGTAGGTATTCTCGTATTTCCTCGATCGCCGCCTTCAACCGAGTTGCTCTAGGTTTCAGGTCGTTTGGACTGCCAACCCATTCGATGTCTGGTCCGAACCGCACTCTCCCTGTCAGATCGAGAGTCAAATGGGTGCCCAGGCCGCCGAGGCCGGGCTTGGGGGCGGGATATAACAATGTTGATGGGCGCGGGGACGACGCTGCATACGAGAAGTACGTCCCTTTAGCGTAATATGCCTTGCGATGTCGATCCGGTGGGAGAATCATATTGTTAATCTCGCACGCGTGATGTCCCGCACAATTAACCAGAGTCTCAGCTGTGACTGTATCCTCTGAGCCATCTGCAGACTTTATGTATAGCCTGTACCCCCTCTTCCCGCTGTTGAGTGGTTCCACGTTAAAGAGGCTCGTTTGCAGCGCGATATCACCGCCGCGATCCTCAAAGTCACCGTGTAGATACACCATCAACGAATGCACATCCACGATCCCCGTTGTTGGGCTTTCAAGAATACCTGACCGCGCCTGTACATCAGGTTCTCTTCGCTTCGCCTCTTCCGCGCCTATGAAGCGCGTGGGGACGCCAATTATCTTTGCGTGTTCGTGGACCTTCAGACACTCTTCCCACTGTTTCCCGTCTTGGGCTAGAATCCATTTTTTGGTATTCCGGTAAGGAATATTCTGCTTCTCGCAGAGGTCGTATAGAAGGTTTTTACCCTTCACGCATAGCTGCGTCTTCAGGGAGTCAACACCGTAGTACAATCCGGCGTGGATAACCTGAGCGCTCGGTTTCGAACCAGGCTGGTCAGCACAGGGCAAACAAAAAACAGCTGGATCAAGGGGTGGACTCATTCTGCTGCAGTAATATCTAACCTCTGAGTTGCGACTGCTCGTCTCAGTGCCGACTGCGCCATGTCGCTCAAGCAGAAGTGTCGATGTTCCTTCTCGGCCTGCAAGCTGTCGAGCGACTGCGAGACCAACAACGCCGGCGCCCACGACCTATGCAATGATATCGTACGTTGGCATTTCGCACAATCTACAAGCAAGCAAACAGTTTCACATTGCTGGAGTAAGAAAGTACTTACCACATGAGTAAAATCTGCGTTGGTCGACCTGGTGGAGGAGAACAGCCGACGTGACACCGTCTGGGCCGCTACTCGTCTGAACATTACTCCTATCTTCCTGCTCCCTTTCTCAGGTGGGTGCCAGAAAAGACCGTATGCCGCGTCCCCACTCAGCGCGAGTTCATCCAGTGGATTCTTTCCAGAGATTTCATGGCTGTTGTCGTGGAGGTTAGATGATAGGATTTAAGAACAGAGAAATTGATAGCCTCTATTTGCCGAGTGTGGAGCTGCGGGAATTCACCGGTATTGTTTGCCAGTCAGATCTTACCGACTTCCGCTGGTCTCTCTCTACAGATAAGCCGCCCAGGAGACTCAGAGTACTCATGCAGCTGCGTGGCCGCATCTCAATGAACTGCAAGAGGCTGATTCATAGTACATACTACATAGCTTGCTGTGGTAGGGCTACTTGAGTTCGCAATGTGGAACAATATTCCACGGAATCTGATGATTTCGAGATATCAACCTCTCCTCACTAATATATCCACGGATTCGGAGGGCCTTTTTGGTTAAGTCCATACATCAAGGACGGAGTAGTTCATTTTTTTTGTTATCTTTTTTAGACCTTAAGGTATGTCTAAATCGTCGCTTCACATTGATGGGTGTGACAAAGTAATATGATCCAACGTCCTCAGAACGCCTCATTGAGGTCTGCCAACCGCAAACTCCTATGGTCCCATTCCAATGACAACAGATGGGTATCTAACAATTACACACTGAAAAGTTAAAACAGAGAAGACGTGCATCAAACATTGATATAGCGATTAACATGACAGATGCGGGAGGCTGTCAGCGATGGCTAGCTGCTTGTTTCGCCATAGCCTCAAAATGCTACATGACGTTAGCCAATTGGAATCTAGACTTGAATATGCTAGCAGTGAGAGGATATTCCTTACCTGCTTTTGCTCGCTGGCAAGCTTTCCATTCGTATCCTGGCGGGGTTTAAATCAGTTGACAGTCCGCACAAACCGGAATTCATAGCACGTACATTGATTATTGTAAGGATCAACGAGTAATTATTGAAGAGAAATCTCTCTCTGCGCTTGGGGTCACCGCTAGCACGGCTCAGCTTTACTAGAAGAGAATCAAACTCGCCCACCAACCGCCCCAAACTGTTCGAAACAGGCTCGTTATCCTTGGCGTGACTACTCAGGGAAAGAATACTATGTAGGAATTGTCCAAAGCGTTGGGTTAAAAAGTGCGGTGCAGAAGACTGCTTGCTGTCGCCTCCAGTCAGGGACAGGGCCGAGGAGGAACTTCTGCTGACATTCGCCGCAGCCTTCTTGAAGGATTCGCAGTGCATATCCATAACCACTTGAAAACGTGGCCAGAGTTGCATGCTATTGCCGTTTATATATGTATCTGCAACCGGGACCTTGCGTCTTTGTAACTCGAAGGCGAACTGCTGGTTTAGCCGGACGCAGAGAAGCATGCCTAAGCAGTCGGTTGACTCATCAATCAATCGTTTCGTCAAGGAATGCCCCAGAGACAAAACCGGTTCGAATATCTCCATAACTTTCCGCGAGGCCTGCTGGGCAGATTTTGCAGCGAACATTTCGGTCATAAACGAGTACTCCGCAGAAATATTGTCAATCAGCGCCAGGTTGAAATTTCGGAACGGGACTTCAATGCCATGGAAAGACTTGTCTTCCTCTGCGAGATAAGAAGATAGTGCCATGGGATTGTTGTACTTTAAGATGTCAATACGGCGACCTAAGGCAAATGGATCAAAGCCGACAGGCTGATTTCGCCCACCAGGAAGGATATTTGCTTGAAAGAGTTAGCCGGGAATGCAGGTATTTAAATGCGCAAGCAACTGATGTACCTACCTCCTCTGTGAGTGACAGGATCTCCCCCTAAAAGATCGTTGCGATCTACTGCATGGAGTTTGAGTTTTTCCAGGGCTTGATTATAGCGGGTAAAATTTGAGATGTAGTACCACCTCATGGTATTTATGTACGCCTGGCTCAGTTCTTCCGCTAAGACTGGATGATGCTTCGACAGATAAGTGTAGAGATCTTTGTACTTTAGGAGAGCCTGTTGTTGTATTATTTGCGCGTTGATATTTGGTGACCGAATAGCCTTTATCTGCGCCACTATGTAGTCACGAATACGTTCGATGGCCTTCAAAGCTAGATTAGATAATGACCTCGAAGTTGGCAAAAAGGGGATTCGACAGGCGTACCTTGTCTTTGAGATCAGAAAGAAGGGGCTTTACATCCTCCACTGCCTTTATATTTCTATACAATGAAGAGCTGGTTTCGATAGCTGCTGAACAATTTTCAACTTCATTCAGCGCTCTCAACCAGTCTTGATTGATAGGGCCCTCTGATATCAAGCGAACGGCATGCGGCGAAATGGTTATGCCTTCAACAGCTGGCCCAAGCAACTTCTCGACATTCTTTCTGTTTTGAAGCTGGGAACTTAGTTGTACGGATCGCGATTGCAAGGTTTCAATCTCTGCAGATACAGCACCAAGCTCCTTCTGAAATTTTTCTAGATATGACTCGACGGATTTCAAGACATCGTCACAACCCTGCAATATGTTAAAATGCGTTAGTGGAATCTGTAATGGTAGCTCGGATAGTGCACCTACAGCAATTGAGTTATGGAGATCTAAAAACCTATACTGCTCCTTCTCGACTGTTTTGCAAAGTCAGAGCGAACATCACTCTCCAAGAGATAGAATCTAGTCTGTGCGGGTCATAGCTCACACTGTTCAACCGACCGCCTTTCTTGAATGGTTCGACAGCTTTCCCTGTCGGTTTCCCTGCTACTCACAAATTGCTCGAGGCTGAGATCACCAAAATCAATAGATTGTGCAAATTCCTCCGGCTTGGTTGCGGGCTTTCCGGTGCTATCACCAACGGCGCTGTTAAGGGAACGCTCTGTGCTTCGTTTTCCAATTATTGTTTCCAGAACCTCAAGAGGATCACGGGCGACAGTTGCAGAAGTTTTGCGAGGATCAAATCTGAGATTGGACCCGTTTGTGTGGCGCAAAGTTCCCGGTAGGGAGCTTGTAGATGCATTGGGAGTTGAGGAAAGGGATAAGGAGGAAGATCTGGGACTGAACGTAGGGCGATTTTGCAGGTGGGAGGGCGGACGTCCCACAGGAGAATAGGCTCGACTATACGTAGACGACGGCCCTGATGCATTGGAATGCGTTGTCAACCGATCAAGCCACATTCTGAGATCGCGAACGCCGCCGTCTGGTCGAGCTCCAGCTTCAGAGTATCATGTTGTCTGGGAAGCCCCCAAAAACGTCACCAAGAACCGTGTCTTACACAAGACCAAGTATGCCAAGCCTCGTTCCAGAGCAAACTGGGCAAACTCGACAGAAGCGGTTAGCAATATCGTCAACCCCTCCACGGTTTTAGCGCGAACACAGAAAATCTGCCCGTCTCCGCCAGGCTGAACCATCGCTGCTTCACTTTTCTCCCCCTTCACCCCACCGTCACAATTTTTCTCTCCCTTTCGCGTGTTTTTGTCGGCCTTCATTTTTCGAATACCCGAACATTCCCAAAGAAATCTAACAATTTATAATCATGGCCGACGACGCGCAGGTAAGAATATACTTATCTTTAAGCAGATCTCTGGCATCTTCCCCGCACTGACACGAACAACTTCACCTTTCTCATTTCCTTAATCAACTCCAAGTTTTTGACGACACAGGCTAACTACAGCGTTTTCTTACAGCATGAGCACACTTTCGAGTCCGCCGATGCCGGCGCGTCTGCGACTTATCCCATGCAGTGCTCTGCACTGAGGAAGAATGGATTCGTCGTTCTCAAGAACCGTCCCTGCAAGATCGTGGAAATGTCCACGTCTAAGACCGGAAAGCATGGTCACGCCAAAGTCCACTTGGTTGGCATCGACATTTTCACCGGTCGTAAATATGAAGATCTTTCTCCCTCCACTCACAACATGGATGTCCCCAATGTCAGCCGCAAGGAATATCAGCTGGTACAGTTTCCTACTCCTGTTCTTTGTTCCGCCTACACAGCAGAACATCTTATTAACTTTATACACAGATTGACATCACCGACGACGGCTTCCTCTCTCTCATGGCCGAGGATGGTTCCACCAAGGACGATGTCAAGCTCCCTGAGGGTGAAGTCGGCGAGAAGATCAAGAGACTCTTCACTGTTGAAGAGAAGGAGACCAGTATGTCCTTCTGCGAGATGACCGTATAATACATATTTCGCTAATCCAGCTGCAGACGTCGTCGTTTTGACCGCCATGGGCGAAGAGTGTGCCATGGATGCCAAGGAGGCTCCCCGTTCCTAAGTTCAACGCTCTCCCTGATTCTGATTCATGTTTGGTCGCTGCAATATCCTTGGGAAATCCGGCTTTCTAGTGTGTTGCTTAGACAATCCGTGTGGCCTTGAAAACGCCTAGATTTAGCAACTGTTCGCCAGTGCTCATTTCTCACACCTAGAGCGAACAATGCTAGTTTCCCCTTGCTCTACGAACGTTAATGACCAGGTAACTTATCACATGTAAAAAGTATTCTGCATATTTTTTTTCCAATCAATCCATCCAGGTACCAGAGCAATATGATTATATGAGCAAACTTAATTTAAATAGACAAAGCCACCTTCATTTGCTCCCTGCACAGTTTTCTGTGACAGAGAATCATGTAGCTTGGATTGTTTTGAATTACAGTATCTCTTGGGGGATGGGTGGCGACGGTAGGCACTACTTCAGGGTCTATGTGAGAAATAATGGAGAAACAATCGGACAACGCCGAAGCAGGTTTGCATTTGTCCATGATATGTCAAAGACCAATCACACAGGTGGTATTATATTACGAAACTGTGCCAGACCTACATGCCAATCTAGATGGAAGAGATCGTACGAGGCATTTGTGGCCAAGACGGCTGTCGTGAGAGGCGCTACCATATAGAGAATGGGATCTGGTTTTGTCGGCAAGGACATCAGCAAGAGGTATGGTTGTAGGCCAAAGTTTCCTGAATTCCTAGTGACTGTCTCTATACTACATTTAGGGCCGACAAGTTGTTGCAGATGATGATGACTTTGGAACGCAAGGCCGAACAGTGCGACAGAAACGGGTAGCGTCTGAAAAGGTGTCAAAAGGTACGTAAAAACTACTACTACTAGGATACTGCTAAGCATTATCGCCATCAAAGAGAAGCATAATGTAGAATGCTTATGGTTTATACGTACTTCTAGTTTACTCGGGAAGCAAAGCATACCAGTTATTTCTCGAAGCGTATCAACTCATTCTCTGGAAGCAGTGCTACGCACTCATTCACGAGAAAGGCTTGCCTCAGGAGCTGGAGGTAGGACTTCTGGTACCTGTTGGCTTGTACATTGGGGCATACCATGCTAACATCGGTAACTTGTGTATCTAGGCAATTGTAAAGGACCTGTGGACGCTCCGTCTCCATAAATTGTATGAGAGGAGCGATGAGAATTATTTGTCCGATGACAAAACTACACAAGTTTTCAGTTCTCAGACAGAGCTTTCGACGGCAGTGGATGAAGAAGAGCAACGTTACCACAGAAAAAAGCTTTCAGATTCTCCAAAAATCATCGATTCATTAGGACTCTGTTATCTGGGAATTCTGCTCCTAAGGATCCCTGTTAGTATTGGGTACATCCAGAGGTGAGCTTGCGTTTTCTACTTTTAGATGTCGGGAGCAGGTAACTGATGTATTCCACTCCTACAGATGGATTCTAAGAGACGAAGTTCCCTTTTTGAGGGCCATTCGATTTGTGCCAGATGATATGAAAGCGCGGCTACCTTCCATATATCATGTAGCGCTTGAGACGAAGGTAAGCTCTATGTGCGACGTTGGATCAGGAGAAAGGATACTAACACCCCGAAGGTTCTTCCCACTGGAGATCAATTCCATCGCGCTGTCTCAGATCTGGTCATGCTATACAATCAAGACTTTGGAGTTTCCTTTCCACCAATTAATTCATCCCTGCTTCTATTTTCCTACATCAAGCAGTTGGCTTTACCCCGTAAGAGGGCTACATCATCGCCACTTTTCCTTTACTGGACTAACTCTTCGCCTAGTGGAAGTATTTCCAGCTGTTCGTCATCTGCAGAGCCTAATAGGTTATACCTTTTCTTTTTCAGATTCTATTGTCGGAAGATTTCATCGAATTTATTTGCCCGAAGTGCAGTTGATCAGTCTCGTGGTCATCGTTACGAAACTCCTTTACCCACTTGACGATGTCAAAAGATATCCCTATTCTTGGAAGGACCCAGCTGCCCAGGCCATGAACTGGGATACATGGGTCCGTACTCAAACGGAGTTTGAGGAAAAGGGGAGGCGCGGCGAGAGGCTTAGGAAGGGAGAAGCAATCTCGGTCAGCGAATCTGATGCCTTCCGTATGGCACCCCAACAATTAGACGATTATATGGATTGGTATGAGAAGATGTGGATTGATAAGCAAAGTTAGTCTGTTCCTCCCAAGTTGTTGATATCCTCCATTAACACAATACAGTCTCGAATTCTTTCGCGGACATGTTTCCGACAGACCGCATTGACGGTAGCAACATTAATGATCAGGACGATGACGAAGAGAATGCCATTTCAGAAAAGCTACGCGTGGTTTTATCCAACCTAAAAATCCGAAAAGCCGTTGCCAAGGACCCAGCTTCCCCAGAGTTCTTCCGGCCAGGTGACAGGTACAAACGCTACCGATCCGAAAACGAGCTCCACGGGAAGGCAAAGGCATTATATCAAGCTGCTGCTAAAATCGCGGGCACCTCGCTGAGGACTCTCGTCTTGGCAGTTTACATGACAGAGAGAAAATTCCAAGACTCGACGCCTCGGGAACCGAGAAGATCCATGTTTAGGAAAACGTCGGAGAGTGAAGATGAGGACGAAGACACAGACATTGGCGAGACTACGGCAGATTTTGAGAGATGAGAAGTGAAATCTAGATTCCAGTTTCTTCCATGCCTGACCTTACCGGACTTGCGACCTTCTCTTTTCACTCTTGAAAATCAATTTGCGACGTGCTTGGCATGTGTGAAAAATAAAAAGAAACACTTTTTCTAATAGTGGAAAATGTTAGCCCAGGATTTTATTCTGCCAGATCCTCCATCGTACTAGTGATAAAATACCACAGTAGGTCCTCATCTTGGCACATATCACTGGGATGATGCAGACTATCCAAAAACGGTAGTTAGGGTTTAGGGTGCCGTGCTGCGCCAACCCACGCGCTAAGCGAAGAAGCTGAAACCTGTAACAACTTGAGCTAAGATGGAACGAGGTCGTCAGTGAGCCATCACAAAGAGTTATTCGACGAGTCTCGCAACCAGTAAGTAATATACGTGCTTATTGAATAAATTGGATGACTGTTGATTTTTACTGACTTATTTCCCCTGCGTATTACAGTGCAGATGTAAGCCTCCCTTTCCTGCGAAGCCTTAAACTCGGTTGCTCCCAGTTTCATTCGTACAATTCCAATGGGAGCATGTGTACAAAGTGCGAGTCCATCAGAATAACTAACCGGCCACGTTCTTGGGACTAGCTTCGTTAAGACTCTCACGGGCAAGACCATCACTCTTGAGGTCGAGTCTTCTGATACCATCGACAATGTTAAGCAGAAGATTCAAGATAAGGAGGGCATTCCGCCGGACCAGCAGCGCCTGATCTTTGCTGGAAAGCAGCTCGAGGATGGCCGTACCTTGAGCGACTACAACATCCAGAAGGTATGCCTTGATTAATTATCGGGATTTCCTGGGAATCAAATGTGACGATTGGGGGTTTGGATTCTGGCGAATTGGCCTACAAGGCGATTATATTTACTTGGGAAGTTGATCTGACGTAAAATTCTGTGGAAAATAGGAATCCACCCTTCACCTCGTCCTCCGTCTCCGTGGCGGTATCATCGAACCCTCTCTTAAGGCCCTGGCCTCCAAGTACAACTGCGAGAAAATGATCTGCCGGAAGTGCTATGTACGCAGCTACCCGTTCGAAACTTTAGGAGACTCAAACAAGACAACTGACAAATTCGACTAGGCCCGCCTTCCCCCTCGTGCCACCAACTGCAGAAAGAGGAAGTGTGGTCACTCAAACCAGCTCCGCCCAAAGAAGAAGCTGAAGTAAACAATCTTGCTTTCAAGGGGTATGCGGAGGACGAAGATTGGCTTGTTGGTCTTTATGGCGTTATTCGGGGGGCCATGATGATAAATGAATTTTAAAAAATTGTCTTTAGCAACCCCCAGAGATGAGCTAGCAATCAACAAGGTCAATCTCGAAAACGATGTTTGATTGACCAATTCAATCTCGCTACATGCGGGAGAAAACATACGAGATACAGCTTGAAGAAGCATCATAAAATAGGGGTGTAAAGGAAACCGAAGACATAATGATCCTTGCTGGAATACCAAGCCAATTCTATCGTTTGCAAACTGGATCAGAACCCGGACAGCATCCGCGCCATTTTATCCTTGTCATCGTCGTCATCATAATCATCGTCATGGTGTTTCTTCGAGGCAGGGCTTCCATGACTATTGGGCAGAAATGTAGGGTCAATTAACAGGAACATTATCGAATGTAAAAAGACGACACACTTACGCGAAGAACAGAACCTTGATCGCGATAGCCAATCCAGCATGTAGTACAACAACGAGGATGAGCAGAATCTTGCTCGTCTTCGCATCCGTAGCGCTCAGCACAGGATATAAGTTTCTCAGGAGAAAGAACACCGTCCAGGCGAACCCGACACCAACAAGCACCCAATTCAGTGCCGTCAGCGGGCTCCAGCTCACCAGAGCCACAGCAATCCAGAGCAGATTAGCATATCCGTAAAGAGCCCAGCACTCAATGAGATCGGCGCTCGAACTGCCAAACCATTTCAAGGCACCCCACAGGGCTATCGGGATTACGCCTGTGTATCCGTAAATCAGCCCGGCTGCCCCGGACAGCAATCGAAAATCGTACTCGAAATGGTCCTCTCCCTTATGGGCCAGATATTGTGAGACTGTTCCCGTCAGAAAGAGGATGACCACGACGGTGGTGGCAATCCAGAACGGGCCATATAGATCTGGGTTGCCGTCTAGGACGTCAAGGAAATTGGAACGCGGGTAGACAGCCGCTGCGCACCGGCGCAGAACCTCGGTGGTGTCAACATCGAAATATTGTGCGTAGTATTGAAGTGTCCAGAGACGGTGCTTCGACGGGGTGCCTCTAGGAGGCCCGCTGCGGCTCGAGCTTGAGAGAAATGGTGTGGAATCGGGATGACGTTTGGTATTGCGAGAGTTTTCTTCAAAATCTTGGATGAAGAACAGTTTATATTAGCCCGAAAAGAGTCAAGAAAAAAAAGTCCATTCTACTCTGGCAGAGAAAAGGGGATGACATACTCGATGAGTGGAACTCCAGGTCCTCTTGGAGGTCTGTATGGCCGAGATCTCCCTGAGTAAACACGTTGGCATTCAACACGGTCCAAAGCAAGAGAAAAGAAAATAAGGGACAAGGGTTACCTCTGCATCAATATCTACTACAACATCGTAGCCGCGATTTGCCATGGCGACGTGACTTAAAATGTGTTGTTTGAGAATCAATTTCGGTCCACTTGATGATGATGATGATGATGATGATGATGGCGGCGCGAGCCAGTCTCTGGCGCCGCTTTAACCCAGTCACTTGCGTGGACCGCTTGCCGCTTTAGATGGGTCCGTTTTCTTCGGGAATACGAATTTTGGCGGGTTGTACTCTATGGGTGCAGGTAGCTCGACTCGACCCTTTAGTATATCGACTCTACTCTTGGCACGCTATATTCCCTTCGGACTATTGTTCACGCTAGTTCGAATCCGGTATTAAGTGGCAGTAGAGCGACCTAACCCTGCTATGGATCTAGGTTGGTTTTTTGGTTAGCGAAGACTGGCGCTTGGATTACAAGGATATACCTGTTTTTCCGTGGACTTACTGCGAAATCTCCAGCGAAAGCTGTATTGCCAATACAAAAGTAGGGTTTGTTTTTGTATTTTATAGATTTTCGTGGATTTGAGCGTTTTGGCGCCCGGCAGGCCTCGCGATCGCGGCGCGGGGTCACGTGCAGAGCTGGGTCGACTTACTGACATTAATATCCGATTCGGACTAGCGCCCATGATAGTCCGAAGGGAGTATAGCGTGCCAAGAGTAGAGTCGATATACTAAAGGGTCGAGTCGAGCTACCCTCACCTGTACTCTATAGACTGCCGTACCTTGGTATAGCGCTGGCACTGCGAGTTAGTTTGTCGCAAACGATCTTTGTCATAATGATCTTCTATTTAATTTCGGTTCAAATCGTTCGATGGCACTCAATAGTACTCCGTAGCTGTGCGCGACATTTAGTGATGGGGCGACAATTGACAAAAGCCTCCAATTCTACTTCTCGTTTACTTTTCGAGTATGTAGCGAATGTACTAGTAGTACTCTAAAAACTGCCTCAACCCTGTGCGTGATGATAGTACAGCACATCCAGCAAATCTCTCTCAATCTTGTTTGCCATTCAAGAAGTACTACCATAAAAAGCTAGTGAGCATATCCCTTGACAATCTCACAACTCTCCAAAATCGCCAAACGAGCGATGTCTCAGTGTCACCTTTCATGACCAAGTAGGATATCACGGCGATGAGCACAGCTAGTCCAATAGAGCCAATGGAATGAGAGTGTTTACGCATAAGTATGCTGACTTTCTGGCGTCTTTCTTCCCATCTAAGTTCCCGTGTCTGCCTCTGGAAGAGTCTTTCTGCATCCTCACGAGTGGCATTCACCGCAAGGTCTCGCGACGACTTTAGCACACTGTGAGCAGATATGCTCTGCCAAGCACGGTAAGGGAGGGATTCCGGGGGAAATGATCGATAGAGAGACATAGCGTCTGAAATCAGGGGTTCGAGTCTAAGTGGTTGAGGTAGTTTTGTAAGCGTGAAATGTATCATATCCGTCTCGTACGGTTCAATATCATATAACTCGGCCTTGCGAGAGAGGATTATCGCGGCGAACAGATAGACCGACACGACTGGTTCGTGAGACAAGATGAAGTCATATAGTCGAGCTATGTCTCTGAGGTTTTGGACATCATGGGCGTACAGGGTAAGCGTGGTTGCCAGGGCAAAGAATGGTTTCGTTCCTGAAATATGGCGACTGAGTTTCCGATCTGCAGAGTCGAGAATAGCAGGGAGTAGCTGGAGATGCTTCAGGGCTGGAGAGAGGGATGGGAGCATGTAATCCCTTATTCGGAATAGAGATACACGCTCAACAGCAAGCTCCGCATTTGCAGGTCCCAGAACGAGAAGAAATACCTGGGCAATGTCATGGTAGCCTTGGAAGTAACATAGCATGGGATTCTGTCGCAGGACTGCAGTAATCAAGGCGAGTAGCTCTTCTTTCTTCGTCGCTAGCTCTTTATCGGAACCTATAGAGACATTTAGAGACTACGCACCTCTTCGAAGAAAATGCTGTCATGGCTTACAATTTGGATAATGGACAAAAGCCCTGTCCACGTCCAGCTTTACTTGGCTTTCATCGCTATGTTGAGGCAGTTCTTGCCAACTGCGCACACAATTTGATGACGGGTCGGAAGAGTGTGGACTATATCCCAACAGTATAGGCCCTAATTTATGAGACAGTGAGCTTCGTCACCCGTTAAAGGACAAAAACAAGATCCATCCCTCGCCAGTGGAGAGTCTTACATGCAACTCGGCGCAATTCATCTTGCAGTAGGCCACCGTCTGTCGTAGCAAGATCAACCAATGCTTCCAAATTCCGAGTTTGGCATGCCGCGAGGATTCTACTCCTTTTTCGCTGTGTAAAATCCTCTGCATCATGTGCTTGTTGCTCGCTCGCATCGGATGAAAGTAGCTGGCCATCATTTTCTTGGTGGATGTCCATCACGTCAGGGAGGAAGAGGTGTAAAACAGTGCTTCTCTCACTAAAACTCCTAGATTTCTCTGGGATATCCTAAAAGAACGCGCCTTGCGCCGATAGAGCGTGTCTACCCAGAGTCGTGACGGACCTTGTTGGTTCGGCAGCAGCGATGTACCCAAGTCTAACACTTATATGGGGAGGATGTATTAATACATGTATTATCACCTTAGTCAAGTGACCTGTTAGCTGGCGTACATGGTTAAAAGGTAAGAGTTCCAGTTGGTATATATAATTTTTAATGACCTGGGCAGCGGTGAGCGACTTGCCGATGAGTGAAATTGAGGTTGGTGACAGGTTGCTCAAGGGGACGATCTGGCGCCTAAAAGAAAATGAAGTGTCTTTCATGAGGATAAAACCACCATTGCAAACATCATATAACCGAGTGTGCAAGCGTCTCTGGTGCTGTTATATATGAGTCTGAAACGTTTCACCCTTAGAAAAAAAAGTTCACCGGGAATTGCTCATGGTTGGAAGTTAAGCTGGAGTTCTACTCTGTAGGGTCCTCAGCCACTTTACAGTTGTTTACAAAATAGTTGTCAAATCGCGATTTTTCGGCGAACGCCCACCTCTCAACAGTTCCAATAGCCTGAAAAGACCAAAATGCTTCCTCAATGAAGGCCACAAAATCTATGTGAAATGTTCTATAAATCAAATCAACAGAGATATGATTGCTGGACTTCTAGAGTATTAAATATCTATAAACAAAATCATCAAAACCACCGACTGCTCTGTATAAAATGATATATCAAATTCTACAGATACATAGTAGATAAAGTCAACCTATTCCACTGGAGGAAAATATATAACAAGCAATGCCCAGGCAGGGTTACCAAACATCCCTCAATGGGATTGTCAAATTCGCAGGCCCCAAAGCGCTGGCAGCAGATGAGCGTGCTCGCGTGGAGCACCAATTCTACAGCATCATTAACAATTTCAGCAATGAAAGATCTGATTGCTTACAGCCGCCATCTGCTTGCCCGCTATACGTACGAATATTCTCGCTCCGAGCTGTCCCAGGACACCTTTCTACGCGCCTTTGCTGAGTGCATGGGCCTGGTTATCTCTACGGAGCAGGATCCCGACTTGGATGGTGAAGAGAACCAACTGTGTGATTGCCTAACCAGTTTCGCAAATTTCTTGCTTGACAACTTTTACAAACCATATCTGTGAACCGTCATCCCACTGTCAGAGTGACAACGCAATCTCTCCTCTCTCTAGTCAAAACTTCCCGGCCAGCGCACCGCACAGCCATCACCCTCCCACCTTTCAGCAATCGAACGAGCCCAAGGAGAAACACATGAGTATCTTCCAACACCAGACTGAGTGTCAATTTTCCAAAGCCTCTGCCTTGTCTGTGACCACCATCATTGCATGATATCCCGCCAATTTGACCATAAGGAAGCAATTAGTTGTTTTCAGCAACAAGGCGGCAACGAGCTTAGAGGGCAACTGTTTGCAATTCTTGAAGTAGCACATAGTATTTTGCATCCCCTAACACAGATAAGGATGGACAGTTGGCAAGCCGCCTTCAACAAAAATGCATGGTCCCATCATTCTGATGCTCCAACCCTATGCAGAGTGACTCAAAAGGAGCTGTGTTGTCAGTGCTCAACATGTTCAATTGCAATTTCTCTCATTTCATCGAAGGTGCAAGGATCAACTGGCGTTGAATGCCATGAGTCTTACTCCTGGTTTCCATGCCATGTAACTTCCCTCCTTTTCCTCTTTTCCCTCTTTTTTCTTTCTTTTTTATTTATTTATTTATTTTTT
>FQSS02000223.1:1175-27470 GCA_900128795.2 Malbranchea cinnamomea
AAAAAAAAAAAAAGGAAGAAAATAACACAGTGGCGTGGAAACCGAAAAGAATGGGAAAAGGGGAGCGGTGGCGGGAGGGCCTGTACCGCCTGGCGTTTTTTCCTTTTTTTGGGGGTTGTTTGATGATACTAAAATTCATTGATACCACTTTTGAATGTATCTATCTGTCTACACCTATATCTCCCTACTTGTATGTGAGTGCGCTGGGATCGCCCGTTGCCCTGGCTGCTTCCTTTTCGCCCAATGACATGTGTTTATGAGCCGGTTCATCTGTATTTAAATGGTACATTGTTTGCACGGAGCCAGAGTCCACCTTGGCGACCTGGTTTTCCGGACAGATTACATCGAGGAGGAGTACCTGTCCATATCTGTCGCTCGCTGCGGGGATGATGACGTATGATTTGACGTCTCCAAGTAGTTAGAAGAACGGATGGATGGATGTCACATCGATCCAGATTCGGGATATACTTTCTTCCAAAAGTACAGCATTGAACAATTGAACCCATTCAACTTCTCAAGAAACAACGCCATACCAGTAGGGAACTCCTGGTCGATTACCTGTATGTTAGACCAACAGGCCCTTCAATTTGTCCGACACTGGCTCTCAACGCAACGATCGACATCAACGCCGTTGTGAGATCACGTGTGGTACCCTAAACCCTAGCAACTTGCCCGGGCCGACTTTCTTCCAGGGTTCCAGAATTCGCTTAGCAGCAGCTTTGCCTGCTTCCGTGTGGTCTGTGTGGTGTGTGTGGCTCCGGCTACGCTGCTGCTTTCTGGCTGCGACGGCAAATTGGCGAACCTCCAACCTCGCCCAAACAACAAACAGTGACGAACCCACCAACCATCTCACCCTCCTCCCCCCTCCCCTTTTACTCTCTCTCTTTGTCTCTCTCTCTGGCTTTCCAGTCAGACCCGACAACAGCAAGAGAAAAAAAGTTCACGAGGGTTGGATTTTCCTAGAGTCCCCTATCTTTAGGAATTCTCTGTCCTCGAACGTCTGGTCTGCGGCCTTTTTTTTTGTTCCGGCCCTTATTTCGCTCTCACCCGCCACTATCCCACACGAATTGCTGCAGTAAACAGAGAGCCTTCCCAGGAAGGCCATTTTTAACAGCCAGGCGTCATGGCGAGCGTCCAGTCCAAGGTATGATTTATTCTCAGCCCTGTCGCACTGCTCTGTCAAATTGAGTGCCATCTGGTCTGGATTCGAGCTCTTGCTGCAATCCAATTGCACGTTCAGATCTTGCTGTGGGTGATCAATTGTATAGTTCTACTTGCTAACATGCTCCGTTTTTTCGTTCTGGAGATAGAACCCTTACGAGCTTCTTGGTACGCCTCTACAAAAACCTCCCTACCCCGGGGCTTCTCCTCTCCCAATCTTCATCGTTCTCGAGCATTTCCGATTTCAGGGATTTTATTTTGTCTCCCCCTGTGTTTTGTTTCGCACAGCTCAATGACAAGTGGAGAATTTTACCTAACATGATGTCTTCCCCGCCATTGACAGGCAATGACCCTGAACTGGATCCCGATCGTCCCCCATCGCCGCCAGTGAAGGTCGTTGACAAGACTGCTCCTCGCCATGGCAAGCGTAACGTTGCTCCCGAGCCCAAAGGCAACCCGTCCCTAGCGCGCCCACCACGCCAATATGGTGGTAACGAAGGAGGTAAATATCACCTATTTTTCTTACCTTTTTTTTTCCGTTTTGTCCCGTGCAAAATTTCCGAAGATGCGTCGATCTTGATTAGTTGTAGCAGTTCTTGCTAGGCAATTTGGCTAACGAGTTAAATGCTACAGCTTTCCGTGACCGTAACGCTGGCTCTCAAGCCAACCGCGCCAAGCCCACTGATGAGGCTCCCCGAACCCGTCGTCCTTTTGCCGGTGGGAGGAACCGCGATTTCCGTGGCAACGTGCGTGATGACCGTCACTCGCGTTCTGGCCAAGCGTAAGTCTCGTGTCGGCGTCTATTCCTAAGAGGAAGCTAACTTGCTTTTGACAGCCCGACTGCTAAGCAGGTAGATCAGGGATGGGGCAGCAAATCTGGCGAAGCCAACTTGGTTGACGAAAAGGCTGGCGAAGCCATTGCTCAAAAGGAAGAGGAGGAAGAGTCTCCTGCTGTTGAAGGCGAAGCTGCGAATGTCGAGGAACCTGAGCCACAGGAGAAGACCAAGTCCTACGCTGAATACTTGGCCGAACGTGCCGCCGCAAGGAGCGAGGATCTTGGCGTCAAGGAGGCCCGCAAGCCCAACGAAGGTGTCAAGGTCGATAAGAAATGGGAGTCGGCCAAAGAATTTAAGCGGGACGAGGACGAGGAGGCGTACATCAAGGGCAAGGAAGAAAAGGCCCGCCGTGAAAAGCAGCGCAAGGAGAAGACTTATCTTGATGTGGATATGCGCTTCGTCGAACAACCACGTAATCGCGGCGAGTTCCGTGGCGGCCGTAACCGTGGTGGTGACCGTGACCGCGGTGAACGCGGTCGTGGAAGACGTGGTGAGGGTGCTCCTCGTGGCGGTGGACGTGGCCCAACCGTCGACGAGAAGAACTTCCCCTCCCTCGGGTCGGCCGCTGCCGCCAAATAAGGAACTCCCGTCAGGGACCTGTTGTGACATGCATAGTGTGTCTGCCTTCATGCCCGTTTACACATTTAAGTCGGCCCAAGTGCTCCCCCAAAAAATTGAAATGAGATCTGTCTTAATCGCAAACTCCCAGACGCTCAAAAAAAGGATTAGGAAAGCCCCAGGTCTGCATTCTCCCATGTAGGAAGCGAATTTCAGATCTCCTGTGTTTCTGTCCCCCGTCTGTCCGTGTATTCCTTTGGTCTCAGTTTCCTATATTATTCTCTTTCCTGCTGGCGCTATTTGTTTCACGATCTGTTTGAAAATCTGGACTATGTAGAATGGGGAGGGTAATTCATCTGCAACGGGTCTGTCTGCATGTATGTGTGTGCGTGTGCGTGTGTGTCTGTACGAAACAGAAATGAATGCTGACTGTTATTTTTCATTTCCATGTGTCTTTCTGCGATTCTCTGACTTGTGACTCCGTCTCATGCCTTTCATTTAGTGCTGCTTGTTCTACTAACGATTTTGCCCGTCCATGTGAGAGCTGGTTTGACTCGGATCATAGCCTCCTATCTCCTCGTGCCTGCTCACTCATAGCCACTTTCACACTTGATAGCAACTACTCGCCTGCCGAGATTTCACTTTTCCCTGCCCTCGTGGGCGATGTCAAGGGGAGGGGTCAAGCTCGACCCCGAGTATTAAACCCGCGATATATGGAGCATCTTCGCAATCAAAGCTTCATAACCCTCGCTTCAAGCAACTGATTGTGCTCTGCATGTTTTCCGCCGTCAGTTCGCTGTCATTCCATATTTACATATATATACTCTGGGTATATATATATATTTTCTACGACTTTTGGTCGCCTGCTTTCTATGCCGTCATATATCGTCAACGACGAGATGTCCCTCGTCATCAGAATGACTGTCGTCTGTCCGTCCCAGAATCATCTCCCCCTTGATGCCGTCCCCTGGACCATGGCGGCGGACTTCTCTATGCCGTCATATACCGTCAACACGTTGAGATGAGACGCTTCCCAGCTTCAGATTGCCCAGGATACTCACTTCTTACCCAAGGATACTCTCTGATTGCTGCCTTCCCCTCGGGCTATAAAGTTTGCTCTCTCTTCCCCCTTGTTGCTGGTCTTCTTCTCTCGTCATCTTTTCATCCATGCGTACCTTGCTACATACAATTCAGCCCGTTCGACCGCAATAACATAACCACCGTTGCTTTCTTGCCATCCAGATTCGACGCTTTACTTCACCCCTTTTCTTGAGAGAAACAGCAGAGAGCGGTCGTTTATATAGATCTCAGTCGGCAGTGTCAAGTTACATACTTATATACTCCGACTTCGATCTATATATTTTATTTATAAAAAGACAAACATGGCGCGCCGACGAAGTGAGTATCTAGGACTAACGCCATGGTCTTTTGAGCCCACTAACTAGCTGTGCAGAGTGTTCCACTGGTCGCCGCAATAATAACCGGAAGGACAGCCGGTCCAACAACGATACGTCCAACGCCGGGCCAGCCAACAGCGGGGGCTCCAGCCCCCCAAAGCGCAGCACGAATCGCGGCAAGGGTCGTGGATCGAAGAGAAGCGGCGGTCGCCCACGCGGTCGCGGTCATAAGAATAAGAATAAGAATGATAACGATGGCCGCCGCCGCCGCCGCCACCGTCGCGTTCTCCACGACCGCGAGTTATTCCGGAGGGGCATCGAGCACGAGGATCATGAGGTCTGCCAGTTCGACGGCCAGAGTCTCATCGAAGGGCCCTGGTTTCGGGATTGGCTCCTCCCACCTCCTAGGGGCCCGATAGTCTTCAACAACGCCGGGAGCTACTACTCCCTGAACGACCCGTCCACGCTATGGGCGACTCTCAACGACCGCCAGGTCATGGTTTCGTCGCCTGCGTGGTTCCACGCCTGCAACGACCCGTATCAAGATTACTTGTGCTACATCCCGGAGCTGTTGGGCAACGTAGGCGTCCCTGGTGGCGTCCCCGGGACCGTCTGGTGGGAGCTCCCTGAGGAGCTGGAAAACGATCCGGTGCCCGAGGAGTACCGCAACTACGGTGCCCGGACGTGGTCCTCATCCTCGTTCTTGCGCTTGGCCTTCCACATGCTGCCGCCGCCGTCTCCTCCCGTCCCCCGGCTTGTGGTCACCTCACCTTGCGACTCGCCCGCACACTCGGACCCCAAGCTGGAAGAAATCGACTTCAGCTCTCAGTGCGGCTGGGTCGACAGACTCACCGACCCCGAGGACCACGATGTCGGCGACTTATCCTCTTCCTCCGCCGCCGCCCCACAGAGCCGGCTTATTCCTCCGTCCAGTGAGCTTGGCAAGAAGACGGAGACATCCGTGCTGCGATCCAACCCGGACAAGACACTGCGGTCCATAGGGGCCGTTGGTGATGGCCGGCCTGTCCCCGTCGTGTCCTCTCGCTGCAGCGACAACGTCGAGGCGAAGTCGTCCAGGACGCAGACTGTTTACGGCGACTATGGAGGAATCCAAGCCGTGGGATGACGCGGTTTTATGGACGTGGAGGAAACTTATCTCTTTCATTTCGTTTTCTTTCTATTTTTATTTTTATTAATCTATTTTGGAAAGGGGGGAGCGGCTATCTGGTATCTTTTTTGGATGTTTTCCCCCTCCTTCCTCGTTTGATGTCATCTGATGTACTAGTATATTTTCTTGTCTATGGACATGTTTTTCAGGCTGAGATGTTGGTTATGAGGCCCATGTTTGTTCTGTCGATGATGATGATGATGATGATGCCATTTGGAAATGGCTGCAACCTCGGAGACTTACTACTAAGCTAGTTAGTTCAATGTGTGCAGCGTCTTATGCGAGTTCTCGGAACTGTGAAGTTGGAATGAATGCTGCTCAAATGGATACTATTAGATGTATGTTGGTAGTAGGAAACTCTGGCATCAGAATCATGTTCATACGTCATTGCCAATCAATGAGTAGACGTAGGAAAGTCCTACCATATATATCCTCAGATTGTTTGGCGACTCCTGCGGGGTTTCAGGGGCAAAACGTTGATAATCACAGGAAATGATCACCTCGGTGTCGACTCCCATTCTTCTAATATCATGAGCTTGAATCCTAGCTCTGTGCGGGAGAGACTCCGTAATAGTTTGACTTCTGAACTGCTACCTACCAGTTACCACGGCCAGGCTGGAGACAAGGAAAGCTTTAAAAATTCAAGCACAACACACGTGTCTATTGTCCACATAAGTTCTGTTAACAGATGTAGAAGGCTTACGACGTATCTGAACTTAACGATAGTCGAAACTACAACTCGCCCAACCAGACGGCCCTTCCAAAGTGAATCATTCAAAACAAATCCCCAAATTGGAGCAGATATGGTGCCACAGACGCCCCCATACCCGGTGCCAACGACACCCACCAGCTTACCCCAAGTAAATGGGTCACGATGAACAAAAACAAGAGCATTCAACTGCAAATAAAGTGCTGTTCGCACCTAACCTTCATCAGACGTTAGCATCAAGTCCCATCTTCACCTGAGACCCATCATGCTGCTGCTGGAAATGACGATAGCTATCGTCCTCCACGAAGTCTTCGAATTCGCGGTTGGAGTCGATTGCAGGCGCGGGATCAAGGCACTCCAGTTCTCCCTCACAGTCGACATCTCCGGGATCTCCATCAGGCTTGTCGTCGTCCAAAAACTTGAGCCCATCCATAGCCTTTCCATTACACGCATTCTGCAAAGCGACGAAAGCAAAGTGACCACCAACGACAGGTCTAGCCATAAACCTGGGCCCTGGCCAGCCTCCGTCGCCTTCAGTCTCGTGCAGATCGGTAAATGGCCGGTCTGTGGAAGTCTCATTGACCCATCTTGCCACGGACTGGAGGATCTCGTGGCGTACATATCTGCTGGAAACAGCCATTGCAAAGAACTCCCAATCTGTCTTCGTGTACAGATGACGGCTGTCAAGTGGTAGACCATACTTCTGGCGCACATAATGGTACCAGTTGGACTGCCTAGTGTAAATGTGCCTAGGAACAAAGCCAATTTTTTTTTCTGTTGGATTTCTTAAAAGCTCTTGATCTTCGTAAGGTGACATCACTTCGTCGTCTGTATTCTCAAGGTGGAAGCAAAGCAAGGCATCACCATACATATTGTACAGAGTTGTCCAAGATCCGTACCAGTCATAGGAGAGTTTGGCGTGCGTTTTGTCTCGAGAGGTACCAAGTTCTTCCCATCTCGAAATGTAGGTGTTGGAGATATTCTGTTCTAGGTGTGAGCATCTTCTCTGGTCCCGGATCTCATGGCACTGGGCAAAACGCACCTTGTAATATATGGCTTCCTCGTCGTGACCAACAAACTTGGCAAGCTTGCTCATGGCATTGATCCCAACAATACCCTTCAGAGCAAGGTTTGTTTGCAACGCCAGCCAGCCAGCGAAGTCATCGGTAGAAACTGCACCTGATTAGCCTTCTGACAACAAAACAGAACAAATCAACTGAAGCTTACGCTGGTTCTCGGGCTCCAGCGAAAACTCAACAAGATAGCCTGTCCACTGCTTCCACAATCTGTATGATCTCTCAACCCATCTACGTGCCTCCTTGGTGGCCTTGGGGCCAACCTTCCAGGTGGAATCAAGCCGATCGATACCGCTGATGGTTTGAAAGTCCATCAGAGGAAATATTCCAAGTTCCGACTGATCAGAATCTGGTCTCCCTAGTTCAGTTGACGGAAGCCATGGAGGAGTTTTGTTGGAACCTGGTAGGAAAATGAGTGCATTCACAAGCGAAAGGCCCATTATGAGCATGTTGCCACACTCCTCGACTGGCATATACTCGTCCTTGCCATCCGGATGGCCGGTTATATTGGGGAAATGCTTCCCTAGGTCATGCATAGCGTAAGTATTAGGATATTGACCACTCAGCATATGTTCGATGAGTGGCTCCAGAAGATATGCCAGCCATCTGGGATTAGTGTAGATAAAAAAGGGGGACGATGGGAATATGACGTCAATAGTTTGGGCATTGCCATTAGAGGATATCTCCTTCAGGAAGAGGATGGGGTTTTCTGAAGTGCCAGAAAATGAGGTGGCGCCAAGGACCTGCCTGGCAGACAGGGCCACGATATCCACGTAGTCTTCCGCCCCAGATAGGTGGGCGTCTGCAGCAAGATCAGCGGAGTATCTTGCTGCGATCGTCCTCGCATTCGGAAAGTCGAAATAGTGGAAGGACAGCAGGTTGTCAACATCAGTAAACCATGACTTCCACAATGGCCTCATGAACGTCAAGCCACGAGCTGACGCAAATTGGACAACTGGATCTTGGATATGGGCAATTGTAAAGGTAACAGAATCCTCAACGACATTGCTAAGACGCCAAGTCGAAGTCTCGTTGAGGACAAACGACTTTGCAAAGGCAAAAATCGGCTCACGATCCATAATCGTCCGAAACCCGCCATCATTCACATTTTGCACTGTTCCAGTCCGTGCAAATCGGGGGCGTACGTCTCCTGAAGTCCCAGACTCATAACGTACACCCTAAAAGGCGTCAGCACTCGTAATACGCCAGATGTGAGCTCAAAACACACACCATTGGTGCAACAAAGTGAAGAGTACCCCATTCAGCCCGGTCACGAATCTCAGTGAATAACTGCTCGATCTGTCTTGTTACCTCCCATCTCTGGAGGCCGTGCTTGCCTTCCTCTGGGACAATGCGATTGTACTCCCATTTGATGGCGGCCCCACGATCCCCACTAACCCACTGCCCATTCATATCCATGTAAATGTTCACGTTCATATTACCCTTGACGTATACCGTCACATAGGAAGCCGGAATGGACTGACGGAGGGTCGAAGGAGGGGTGATGGGGGAAAGGAACGAGATGGTTATCTCCAATGGATCGAAATCCACATCCCTCGGGCGTGGGTAAATAACGTAGCTGAGGTTAGTCGTTGATGCATCGTAAGAAGCACCTTTATAGACGGGGAAAGCAATTGAGTATCTGCAGGGGAAAACCTCTTTAGCCCTGTTTTATAGGGTGGAGTTATCGAGGTACAATCATACCCTGCATCTGGATTCTTCGTTTCCAGGGAGTCGTGCGGTCTCCCAAGCAAGGGATAGGTCTTCCCAGTGCTTGGGACGTGGGCCATTAAGCTCAAGCCGATCTCTTCTCCGGTGTAGAATATGGGCCATTTTGACCACGGCGCATCTCTTGCATTCCCTAACCAGGTGCTAAGGTATGGGTTTCTCACAATCAAGGGCAGCACGGGAGGGGTAAGACGCGAACCCGTCGCGACGGTAGAATGGAAAGCGATGAGCATCCATGCCCATGCGTGAAGGAGAAGTCGTAACCACCGCATGGCGCCAGCTTCACCAGGAAGCATGAACTCGTCGGTTACCCCAGCAGGATCGATCTCTCAAGACCAGACTCCGACTCCAAAAGGAGAAATTCGAGCAAACCTCGAGCAAAAGGCGAGACACGAAGACTGCGAGCTCCGTGAAAAAGGGCGAGCATTTGCGACACTTACGAACGAGGCTGGAGTGGTGCTATTGATGGGGACTTGGTCTTCTCTTCATGAGCATGCCAAGTGCCAGGGAAGCAACTGCGGAGGAAGCAGGCTACGTCAGGTGGGGAAGTCAGTCGCGCTCTCTCCATCACGGCGGAGCATCCCCTGCCATCGCCTTGCTCTCATTATCATCATCATATTCAGCGGCAGCAGCAGCAGTAGCAGCCTCGTCGGCATCGAGTTTGACAATAGAAAAGAAACAGTCCAACTCTGGGAACCTCAAATTGGTCGTGTGATTTATATAGCCTTGATTGTAGTAGCCACTGCCTCCTACTGTTTGTCCACCATTTACCACGATTCAAAGCACCAAGTTAAGGTTTTGGATAACTTACAGAGTGCTAGTGCTACCTAGCAGTACTGGAGAACAGTGCTCTCTTACACCCGACTGCATCTGTCCATGTCGATTTATCTTCGCTTCTCGATGCCTGTCGTGTCGTACAACCTGCCTCACCTCATCAGCAGCAGCATTGCGATTCGCCAATGCCCCTGGAATGGCACTGGGTGTGGATACATCATATGGACCGGCCTGCAGTTTCAGCTAGGCACGTTAAATGGGGAGTGCATGAGGCAAAAGGAGCTTTTATTTCAGCGCTACATTAAAGGTCCAACATCTCAGACATGATTGCCATTTTTGCGCGAGGGTGGTTGCGTCTTAAAACGTTTTCAACTTTCGTCAAAACTGCTTAACCAGTTTTACCAGTGGGAATATTGAACAGAACCGCTGGCTGGCCATCCTTGTAGGCACGATCGACCCGGAAGTAGCCCTTGCGTTCAAATTGAATAATATCGTTTTCTGCAAGGTTGGCGACGTTGCAGTCGGCCCAAGCCTCCGACCGGAACTCTGTGTTCGGGTTCAGGAAGTCCTCCCAATTTTCATCTTTTTCGATCTTATCCTTTGTGATCAAATAATCAAAGTCGACCAGTTCGACGGGGACAAGGTCCTGGTCTTTTGACAACCAAGTGATCTTTTTGCTCGTCTTCTTAACATCTCCCTCGAGATGGAGCTCAAAGCTCAGTCCCGTGACCTTGCCGCTCGCAGGGTCAACATCAATCTTCCGAACGTAGGCATTGCCCCAGGTCATCAGGGTAACCTCCTCGTCAGGTTGGAAAGTCTTTGCATCAGCTTGGTCAATGAGAATGGTCTTGCTGTAGACAACCTTTTTCACTCCAACATCAGGGTTCTTGGCATGTTTTGGCCTCTCGGCTGTTTCAATGCTGTCGATGCCTTGGACGCTGGCAACCACCGCATCCTGCTTGTCAACAGCGGTGTGACGGGGTGCCACAGGGTCAATGTATCTCTTGTTCGTGGCCCAGAACTTGGCCCAGTCGAGGTTAACAACGTTCCTGCTGGGACCTAGCTTGAGGATGAATTCACGTAGGGCAGGAACAGTCATGCCACGTCGACGAATACCGCGGATCGTGGGCATGCGGGGGTCATCCCAGCCCCAAACAAGTCCCTGTTCGACAAGCTTCGTGAGTTTCCGCTTAGACAAGACGGAGCGCATGAAGTTGACACGGGAGAAATCCCAGATGTAGACAGGGCGCAGACCAAGGGCCTCTTGCATCCAGGCATACTGGGCGTTGCGGTCACCATACTCGGTAGTTCTCAGCGCGTGAGTGACACCCTCGATAGAATCCAAGATAGGGCAGCAGAAGTCATAGGTAGGATAGATCTTCCAGGTGGTACCAGTTCGGTGGTGTGGTGTGAGATTGCAGCGGTAAATGACTGGATCACGCAGCGCCTTGTTCACATCATCAACCGAGATCTTTGCACGGATGCACCAACGTTGTCCTTCCTCAGAGCCTGTTTTCATCTCAGCAAAGCGTGCCAGGTTGTTCTCAACAGTTTCGTCACGCCGCTTGCTAGCAATGCCGTTCATCCTCTCATCTCGCATAACCTCAACCTCGGTATCGTCTGCGTATGCCTTGCCGGCTTTGATCAATTGAACGCAATAGTCATACATGACCTGGAAATAGTCACTGGAAAATGAGATCTTGTCTGGGTAAATTCCAAGCAGAGACAAATCATATTGTATAGCATCCTGGAACTCCTGGTTCTCCTTGGTAGGATTGGTGTCGTCAAATCGACACAGCAGCGTTCCTTTATACTGCTCGTGGGCGAAGTAGTCATTTAGCAAGGCAGCTTTTGCGTGGCCAATGTGGAGGTACCCAGAGGGCTCAGGTGGGAAACGGGTCACCACACCCTTATCGGTGTTTTGAAGCCCGATGTTGTAGCTCCCACCAGCGGCACTTGCCGCGGCCTTCTTCCTCTGGGCGCTGGCATTGAGCTCAGCGACGCCTTCATTCACCCACGGGTAAGCTTCTTCGATATAGGTGAACCATCTACTGACATTATTCGAAGACTTGCGGATGCCAGCGATCGCGACCCGGTTTCCGCGGAGGATTCCCCACACCACAATGTCCGCCAAAGTCAATGCATGCCCAACGATATGGGAACGGAGAGTAAGGTGCGAATCGAGTTCCTTCAACGGCTTATCCAAGGCCTTGAAATCCAGAGGCTGAAGATCTGCGGACCTTTTCAGCCACTCATCGACCTAGTTAACAACAACAGCAACAGCAGGGTTAGCACAGGGGTCCTCGCACAACTGTCGACTAGAAAGCGACGATGCCGTACACGCTCCTTGTTCCCTGACTGAAGAGTAGGGTAGGTCTCCCGAAGATACGGTAGAATCTCATCGTCACAAAGGACTTTGCCATCATTGGCTTTGAACTCGAGCAGTGCGCCCTGGGATCCGACAGACTCAGTGTCCTCGTACGTGATGGTAATTTTGGGCTGTTGACTCGTCTGCTGGACGCAGGTAGCGGCGACAATAGTAGGAAGAAGGGCGACCGCGTTGGCCTTTGCTGCAACTGTAAGAACGTCGGACATCTTCATTTCTGTCAGTTTCAATAGTTCCAATCTACTAATGTTCGTCTTGGTGTTGGAGGTTGGGTCTTACTTTGCCTTTTCACGGGAAGTTTTTCTAACTTCGACTAAGTTGAACTGGTGACCACAGGTCCGGAAATAGGGAATTGCAAGACGAAGACGTGGACGTGAGTCACTCTGTTCTTGCACCTTCGACCGATACTACTAAAAATCTCCGTATCCTTATCAATTTGGGAGGGGCAGAGAAAGGTCTTGGCACCAAAAACTGAGAGGGCCAATCAGAGCACTTTGCTTTCCTCCCCACAAATTGGTCAGCTTTCTCTTTCTTTCGAGAACCTTGAAGCACTACAACTGTTGGACATTTGCCTTTGCTACTTAGTACAATCCAATACTTTTCACCCTCGGGAATCTACTTTCATGGCCCAATGGCTCGTTTACTGTGTTGGGCTCCTTCACTGGTTGGCAAGGTACGCCTTTTCATGGATCTAATCACTTCAACAGTCGACAAACACACGACATCGCGGCGCGTCTTCACGATGTCTTTCAGCACTTACAAATTCTCCTTGCTTCAAGATGTTGTGTTGAGTATATTCAATTTCTCCCTGATCTAGACGCACTGACTTTCCAAAAACCCAATATCTAAGTTCTTGAGCCAAGTGCCAGTACTATCCATGCTTGATAGTACCTTCACTAACAGTGCCTCTTTCTAATTTCCACCGCTATTCTCCCTGACATGCTTGTTCTCAGACATGTTCTAATTATCTCAAGCTTAAACGCATCAGACACGCGTATCCTTCGTTGAAAGATCATACTGATCTTCGTAGGCTTGGTTCGGTTTGCTCTCATTAGTAATGAACAACAAGGTTGAGTCAATCAACGCATTATTTACACGCTCGAACAGGCTATGCGCAGAGGATTATCTTTATCATGAAAAATTCCATAGACTCGCGCAGCCATGATAATGGTCACATTGTCCTATCACTGATGAATACAGAAGCTCCATTAACCAGATTCCTAACCTGCGATCAATAGTATTGTAAACAGTTCTCGGCAGACTGCACATCTATCACAAACAAACTGGCTTAAAAAGGTTTCAAAACTGACATCTCCAAGTACCAAGGCACATGCATTAGGAACTTTGAAAGAAAGGTATGACAGCTAGAGAGCCACCCCCAACATGGGCAGGAAGGTTACTTATTAACATGTTTTGCTTGGTAGACCACAGGTACCATTAAGCTGAGTGAGATAGAGAGCACACAGTCAGAAACAGAAATTCAGATCAAACATGTTTCCTGAAAGAAGCCCGAGCGCTGAGGCAAGAAACACTGTTAGCCAAATCAGATGTGCGAGCTTCTCTACGACTGATGACAACAAGGAAGCTATCGACCATTCTGCATCACCATCACCGCGCTCTCCACCCCTTAAAAAGGGATGTCTGAAGAGATCAGCTGTTCCCACCAACCCTATGACAGAAAAGGAATTTACAAGAAGGGTCAGGATACAAAACCCGCTTATTCTCCACCTAACTATAGTCAGCATTTTACTAACTGCACTCCTCCAGACAGCGAGACTTCTCCGGTATCAACTCCAGAGGGCCGCGAGAATGTTTGATTTGAAGCAGAAGGAGAAGGAAGAATTGAACGAGAGTATTGCACATATTGAGAAGCGTACATGCCTGCAACAGGAGCTAGCCGCCCAGATGGAATATCCTGGAGTCTCCGTCACCGGTAACGCCGTAACGACCGATGCAGGATGCCGCCAAAATTTGGCAGCGCTTCTAGCACCAAACCTCCGCCATCAGCCAACTTTTAACGACGGAGACATGATGGATATTGATGAGAACGATAGTCATTCAAGTCTAATTGAAGACGAAGGCCTCCGCCGAGCCGCCACGTCCGCAATGGGCTTCCACCATCAGCAGGACAACGAAGGCGTTGTGCTTCACGTCGAACGAAATTCACACTGCCTTGTCGAGAAAGCGATTGCATCAACAAAGCGCGGACTACCTGTCGATGGCCTTCTTACATACTTGAAAGCAACTGCGGAATATGACAAAGTTGATTTTTAGACTGTACATTTGACGGGGATCTTAATGTTCCAAGGAAAGTACACCTATGTGCTCTAACTGTCTTTGCATCCGACTTGCTGAGACCTGTCCCCTTCCAAACCTCCAGGTCAGACCCGCCTTCCAAGTATAGTTTATCTAGTACAGTAGTAGTATTTGAAGCACGGCTTTTTCTCAATTAACATTGCAATGTCTGAGAGGTGTTACTTTGCTTACCTAATCCATAGGTTTCCCCTTTTGGAGGTCAAAAAAGGTCAACCATTCGCCTCCTATTATCGCTCTCCACTTAAATCACATACTTGCATCACAGAAACAACCCGAGGCCTGATTTTCGTATAAGAATTTCACAGTCTGGGGGACTTGAAGAAGTCGTTTGTCGTTCCAGAGTTTTCCGACATCACTATCTCTTATCTCTTACTAGACCAGGTGATCGTGGGAACACGATGTACCTGCTAGTTTTCCACTGGGGGAGCCATGTTTGTCAAGTAAGACAACAAGCAAGTAGTAGTAGTAGTAGTAATATTAGCAGTACTACTACTACATTTATACATGCTCAATGGGTGCCACAATAAGGTATTGCATATGTTTGGTATTTGTATCTATCTTCTATTGCTACAGATAGATCCTCTTTCATCATTTTCGGAGTCGGTTTCTGGGTCCCCGTTCTTTAAAGTCACCAGAAATCAACCAACAAGCGGGTTTCTCCAGAGATTGATGGGCGCAGGAATGGGTCAATTCCCTGTATTCAGAGGTTGGAAAGCATTCAGCGGTCACGGCAATTCAGTTAATAGTTTGCTTTGATAAATGGCTTCAAATGCCGATGCAGTCTTTTCCATTCAATTGATGATGATGATATGGCCTGGGAATGGAAACCTGTCACTGCAGAGAGTGACGGCCGTCACCAAGGCTACATAAGCCCTCTGCTTTTATTGACATTCTCACTCTCTCGTTCTTGTGTCGCTCGCTTGAACTGCTTTTTTTCAAGACTCCTTCCAAAGCTGTTCACCAAGCCGTCCTGTGAACTCGATATCTCTACCATCCACCCCTACAACAATCCCTACCATTACCTCGAGGAGAGCCTTATTTGCCACTATTTTATTTTTTTTGTCTCTAAACAGTATGATTGGGCGAACTGCGAGACCAAGTAACCTGCATGGGTGAGCTCAGTTGCGAAAGAACCCTTGCCAACGATTGTGTTTAAGATAGCTGATATTCTTCTCAAAACATATAGCTTGATGAATAGCCGGCTTATCTCAATCTTATATGACCCCGACATTGAGGGAGCGGCCCCAGAGGTTATATATCGCTTGCCAAAGGATGTGGTCACCTACTTCTCCCCTGTGATGAAGGACTGCTTCCCCGCCAAAACCATCCTCCATGTCAACCGTCGGGGATGCGATGGGATGACGACGGTGACCGTGAGCGGCAGCGTCAAGTATGCGTACGTCGCTCTGTTCCAGTGGATGGTCAACTCTTGTCAGATGAACGGGAGAGCGAGAATCGAGTTTCTGTCTTTCTCCAAATACGCCCGTCTCTACGAGGCTGCGGAAGCCCTGCAGGTGAACTTTGTCCGAAACGAGATGTTGGCCCGCATGAATAGGATTGCAGATGGTCAAGTGCCCTGCGAGGATGTGCGGATGGTCTATGCAAACTATCCCAAGGACCACGTCATCCGCCAGATTGTCATTAGAAGCATTGGGGACGCCATTCTCAATCGGAGTCTTCGTCGTTGGGCTCTGTATCTGGATCTTCGCGTGGAGAGTATTGCATATGACAACGACATTTACGAGTACGTGGAGGCAAAGCGTAGTGAATGGCGTGAGCAGCACGAGTTAGAGCGCAACAAACGGAAGAAAAATCGCCGTACCCGCAAAGACAACAACTCGCAGGATGCTCGAGGGGCCGAGCAACATCAAGCAACAGTTGTCGAGAAGCAGGTTGCTGCCCCACTTGCTCGCAAAGGCAGAGGAGGTAAACCCAGTTATTACAAAATTGGCCTCAAAGATTTTGGTGTCAAATGGTAATGGCTTTGCTTGCGAGGAACCAGCCACACGCCATACGATACCTTCTCTTCGCCAACACAATCTTCGGCGGATCTTACATACCCCCTTCTTCTTGGGTTATGGCAATACTATGCCTAGTCAGTTTATTTTTATATCTCAATTTTTCTCAACCTAGTTGACCATGTCAGAAATAAGGACTGACTTCTTCAAACCCTCTGGCCACATTTCCTTCGACTTCATTCAGCTATGTGAAAAACTAACACACAGTATATATACATATATTTATATTCGAGACAGCCCTGGGCAATAAGAGTCGTGAAATACAACTCTGTCGCGATCAGATACAAAGGGCCTTCGTCACAGTCATCTTTCAGTTATCGAGCAGGTCAGCTAACCTCTGCGGTAGACGAACAGTCTACGTATGTATACCACTTTCAGATATCAGCCCAATAACATTGCGACAGCCAAACCTATCTATTCAGTCAGATTGATAAGCGGCGACCTGTGTGGTTGTAACGCAACGCCATCAAGAAACAACCATTGAGGAAAGTTCTAAGGAACAAGAGAAATTCTTTCCATTGCATTCCTTTTACTCATTCTAGAGGACAGATTCTTGCTATTCAAACAATTGATCATGGGTTCCTGCGGAGAAAAGAGAAACACAATGCCATTTCACAAGCAATTCTATTCTTTCATTCATTACACCTATAATGACAATGGGGATAGAGCTCTCCTTCCAGGTCTATTCAACGAATGAGAAAAATCCACAGAGAATAGGGGAAAAAAAAGAAGATGGAAAACAGCAAGCAGACAGTATATGTTCTATCTTCTCTGCCCTCTACTTTTCACTCACCCCCTTCTTTCCTACCTGCTTGCTCAGAAGAGAAAAGAAAAAAAAAGACCTCTTTGTCTCAAAATTCCAGGGAGATAAATTCAACAGTTCTGATTTATCAGTTCCACTATTCCGATATCTCCCATTTTCATTTTTCTCTGTTTCAAATACTGCGAGACTGCGAGACTGCTCTAAATGGTAACCACCAGGGCAAAGGCCAGTCAGCTGGCGCAGGCGGCTCCAACGGAGCAGCCAGGAGCTTCAGCCGGCGAAACGACGGCAGGCCCAGCAAAAACTCCAAGGAAGAAGGTGGAAGACCCTCCCCTCTGAAAATGTAAGTCACCCGTGGTCTATTCCGAGCAAAAATTCCCTGATTTCTTTGCTCCTTTTTCCTTATTCGCTATGTGTTTGGCGAACTTATCACCGTTTAGACGGACGCCGTATCATGTTCTCAGGGCAGTACCAAGAAAGGGGTTTCGACAATGATGGAATGGCGTGAGCGCTTGGGATGGTTTGGGGAAGGCAATATGTAAGCCGTACGCAATATATACCGCGATACGTATTGTCCGAGCACAGTTTACGCTGATCCGCAATTGTAGCAAAGAAATTTACTTCCAGTATGAGGCGGTGGGAGATCCAACAGAGCCAGAAGACGCAGGTGGGGAACCTCCTCCCAGATTTGTCTGGGTGTATGAAATCGGGATGTGGCAGGAGAAGAAAGAATACTATAAGCAATGCAAGATTGGGCTATCGATGAGAAACGTGCCAGCAAAACTAGCAGATGGGCTGTATTGGAACGTGGGGAATGCAAAGCAGAAAGGGACAGCGGGATCAAAGCAGGCTGCTACTGATATCGGCCCTGAAACAACAGAAACACCTCCAGCCGTAAACCCGCTGGGGAGAGGAGGCAGGAGAGGGGGAAGGGGGAGAGGTCAATCCGTTGCAGAGCCGTCAACTAATACAGGTGCCCCAGAAACTGTTCAAGAGGAGAATTCAAGGGGTAGAATGGGTAGAGGAAGCGGGAGAGGCCAAGCGGTTGCAGGGGAGTCAATGGGCTTGAGTGCAGAAGAACCTCCAACAACTAATGTACAGGGAAGGGAAGGCAAGCAGGGTGGAGGAGGAAAAGGGAAAAGGAAGGCCAAGGGGATATTTGACGTGACTGCCACGGAGGAGCTCGCGCCAAAGAAGGGTCGCAAAGGAGGAAAGGTAGAGGGAAAAGAAGAAGAGCTTCATGTGCATTCTGGAAGCAAAGAAGCGACAAAGAACTCCAGCAAACGATATAGATATCTAGCAGTGGGAATCATGGAATGAAGAAGGGAAGGGCAATTGCGTTTATTAACGGTCTTTCTTCAGTTTCCGTACCCTGCGTCCAAGTACATCTCTACCTTCTTCGATCTCTCCAAGCGCCTCACGTTTCGCCTCGCCAACTTCTTTCAAGATTCCTCCTCTGACGATTCTTCCTTCAATACTGACACCCTCCTCCTCCCATGCAACCATCTTCCTCCCGACTCGATCTTCAATGCTCAAGACTAACTGGACATCTCGTTGACCAACAAGTGTGACGGCTTCGCCCTCTCTTCCGGCACGCGCAGTACGACCAACCCGATGAACATAATCATCCGGATTTCTTGGCACATCAAAATTGACGACCAATTCGACGGCGGGAATATCAAGACCTCGAGCAGCCACGTCAGTCGCTATCAGCAGGCGAGCCGCGGAGGCTCGAAAGCGCGAAAGATTAGCTGTGCGCTCAGACTGCGGCAAAATACTATGCAATGAGGTGGCTCGGTGGCCCAGTCGCCGCAGGAGGCGCTCAAGCAAGTCCGCAGTTTTCGTCCGGTTGCAGAAAACTATTGTCGGCTTCGAAATGTTTTTCTCAGTTGATAGCAGAACATGTAGGAAGGCCTCTTTGTGGGTCATGGGCACCTGGAGATAAGATTGCTTGAGGGTTGGTGGGATAGTGGCATTGTTCTCTGTGGAAATCTCGGTCACAAAGATAGGCGGTTTATTCCCCGACCTGGGCATAGACCTTAGAGCTCGCACTTCAGGGGTGACAGTGGCAGTAAACAAGAGGGTTTGACGGTCTGAAGATGGAGGAAGAGCGGAGAGACAGGTCTCAACATCAGGTAGCATGCTGCCTGGTCCACTTGCAAGTAATCGATCGGCTTCATCGAGCACCACCATCCGCACACGCTTTAGACCGCAGACTGTGTCTTCTCCTGACGTTTTAATGTGATCGGCAAGTCGACCAGGTGTGGCAATAACCACATGAGGCCGTTGTGACAGTGCAATTGCTTGAGGTCGCATATCGCTTCCACCCGTAACTAGAATTGGCTTTAGAGATTGGGGTGCTGAAATAGCTTTGAACTGTTCGAGAATTTGAAGCGCCAGTTCCCTGTTGCAAGGCAAAAAAAAATTAGAAGCAGGAATCAAATAATGTCTATCTATAAAGGAGGACATGCGCGTACCTTGTGGGAGTCAAAACCACCGCGAATATTCCAAACGGATCCTCAGACCATTTGTGTAATATAGGAGCTGCAAAGGCTACCGTCTTTCCAGAACCGGTTCTGCTCCCGCCTATGCAATCTCTCCCTTTTATAATCTCTGGTATACAAGCTCTTTGAATTGCCGTAGGTCTTTTGATGGCCATCGCAGATAGTGACTTGACAAGCCAGGGCGCAAGGCCTAGCGTCGTAAAGGATGAATCCGTTGCATTGATCCCCAGGGCTAGAGCATCTTTCGCAGTCACTGGATCAGGCTCGGAAGTTTCTTGCAATTTAGGCTGCTCCTGTTGCTGTGACTTTTTCTTTATACGTGAAAGAGTCGGGAAGGCCTTCGGGGCGACATAGGAAGTATCTGAAGAGTCGGAAAGTCGCCTGCGTTTAGCTGGGCGCTCTGCGGGGTCCGCGGCATTGTCCTCTGCTGAAGAGTTAAATGTTAACTCTCCTGACTCTGAGTTGGAGTCGCCGCTGAGATCCTCAAGACGTGCCATGTTAGACCAATTTGTCATTCAATGCCTAGGACTTCATGTCTCTTCGCCCTCAACTTTTTTGTCGCGATGCTGGCAGAATTTAAAAGCGGTGAAAACATATAATCACGTGAGTCTTGGTGACACCTTTTCCTGATGCGGTAGTGATTCAACTCCTCAAATCGGAAGTACTTATGAAATCAAATTGACGACTTATAAAGCGCAACATAAACGAAGAGGTACTGCACCCACATTGACCTGAGTAACATACCCTAGAGAAAGTAGAAGTCCACCAAGGAAAAGTGGTTCTTCCGGTCTCTCGTCATGACTCATTACATCCGTCAACTTCAACGTACATTACTAGTAATATGTTGAAATACCTGATGTTCAAAAGTAGCCCGTTAACCACACACGCAAACCGCTTACGCTTTATCACTGCGACTCCTCCGTCGCATGGAGCTTCTCGTCTGCAACTCGTAAATCTCACCTCTCTCCAACTCGTCTTCGACCGCAGACTCTTCAGGAGAATTCGATGAAGTGGACGTCCGGGTCCTGGGATCAAGTACACCACCGTGGTTTGTGAGGTAATCGCCGTCGTGCCCATAGGCACCACCCACGCTTTCCATCGTAAAGGGACTAGCAGTTGGAGCATCAAGAACCGACAGCTCATGGCGAGTAAACCATCGCGGGAGCAGAAACGATCGAAGGGGAATGAGGACAAAAATAAATACCGGGAATCCAATGGCAGCAACAGTTTGCGTGATGGCAAATGTCGCCCCGAAGCCGATCAGTTCAATCCCTACGAAGACCCAAATCGCCATTCTTCGTTCAATGCTCTTTAGAGGGTCCGAAGCCGGAGTCAAACTCTTGTCCCGCGCCAAAAAAAGAAGTTTCTGGGTAACCCCATTACCAAGAAGGGCCTGGACTCCCATAATGAAGAAAAGTCCGGCCATAACGCCTTGCGGAATAAGGTGTAAAACCACCAGGAGCGGGCCGCTCATAGTACCCAAGGTCAAAAGCCCTTGGGCTAGATTGCTCAACCGCTGCTCAACAACATGGTCAACAATTCGGACCGCTTTCCCCTTGTTAGTCTCGTCGTCGTCGGACACCTGCCGAATAACACAGAGCGCAGCCGTGTGGAACGGTGCCTGGGGGATTAGGCCGTTGGGAAATGGAAGTCCTAAAATACCCGCGACGCCTGTAGTCAAACCGAGCAAAAATATGTCCCAATGAAACCCTGCAGGCTTCCGAAGTGGAAACTCAGTGCCTTGTGCGATTAAAGACGACACTAGACCCTCAAAGAATTAGTACAATGACACTTAAGAATACGAGGATACACTGTACCATTATGATCAAACCAGAAGAGAATGGTTAGTAACAGTGCAAAAGGGAGGGCAAGGAAGATGTCGCCGACATCCAGGTCCCAGAACCGAACAACCCAAGAACGATCAGAAGTTGGGAAGAAGGCCTTGCTTGTTGGCAGCGTTTCGACATGCACATTCCTCATGTGACCAATGTGAACGAAGCCAGTGAAGAAAACAATCGTCAGAGGGGTGCCGTAGTCCTCTATAAACTTTCGAATAGGGCGTTTGAACAGTGTGCTCTCGCCAATTTCACCGCAGATATAGGCGGCCATGAGGACCAGCAGAGCAACCATAATGGATAGATAGGCAGATGCTTCTCCCGCCATTCCCCATTGCCTCGTTAAGACCTGTATCCCCTTTTGCAGATAAATAAAAGCAACGTAGAAGCCGAATATATCGCAGGAAAATCGCGTCACATATGTCAACGCATTGCAGGAGTTGGTAATGGCAAGAATCCAGTGCAAGATAAGAGACCAGCTGCAGATGGTCAGGATTATCCCCCGTCGACATGATAAGACCAATTACCACAGCTCAGGGATACTTACATCCCTATCCATCCCATAAAGGCCAAATAATCCGTGTTTCTATCTTTTATCATGTCATATACAGTGTAATTAAATACTGTGATGGGGCCTGATCGTGGGTCAGCTTCCGCGCGGGGTGTGCCTTTTGACGAAGAATGCAAACACCTACCAGTGACTCCAACAATGACTAGAGGTTGGGCACCGAAGAGGGAAAATACTACTGCACCCAAAACTGACGCCAGAAGGACCTCGTTTACCCCGTAACTCATATTGGTCTTCTCGAACATATCCAAGGAAAACGCGAGCGCTGGGAGGATGCTGCAATACTGGTAAGCTTATTGCCACAACCAGGTGCTTGTCACAGTATCATCTCGGGTTAGAATCTTCGGCGGCGTCGCTTTGTGTTACCAAAGTGTCAACTTTGGTGTCAACTTAAGGGTCAACAAGCTGGTAGCTCAGTCGGGGGAAAAGGAAACGGATAGTAGTGCCCAAGGGTAGAAAGACGGAAGTAAAATATATGAAAACACAAGCACCGGACAGGTTGAAGAGAAGAGAATCACATTGATCCGGGCCATACTTTGCAAAATACATATATACAGTCGCGGGGACGACACGATAGTCCCAAGCATCCTTCCAGTCGCTGAGATAGTAAGGCGCCCTTCTTTTGATATCATTCATCATACCGCGAAAAAGGTGTATCTTCCACCATGGATCTTTTCCAGGCAACGCAGGGGCTCGCGCCAATCCTGACGTCTGAGATGCTGTGTGCGAGAGTCGTCGTCCAGGAGCGCGCTCATTTGCTTGATGTCGAGGATGAGATCTAGTTGAATGGAATGATGTTCTGCTGCTGGATTGCCATGGGTTCTTCTGTGAAGATTGAGGATTGGCAACCTGAGGGAAAGAGACACTCCCTCGCGACGACCGTGTGTCCATGGTGGACCAATTAGAGATGGAAAAGATACACAGGAAGAAATACGAATTAACTCACAACCACTTGCTCATCCAAAATATTTTTCTGCTATGATCTTCACGCAAAAAAAAAAAAGAGAGATGCGAAGTTCCGCTGTCGAAAGGTAGTGAAAACTTGCAGAGCTGGAGAAAGAGTGCGAGTGGGCCAGCGGAGTCCGCGTTGGCTTAGTCAGAACACCAAGTGGAAATTACCGACGCACTAACCTCTTTCAACAACAGCGTATTACGTCGTTTAGGCAAATCTCACACTCAAGAGTCGAGGATATCAGCATCGTTCTCCGGCAATTTCTCCTCCATCTTCTCTCTTCCGTTGACTTCCTTTCTCCATCAGAAGATCTGATTCGAATATACACTTCTTTGAACATCATGCAAAAGACACTCTTCAGCAAACCTCCATGCAATTGCCTCCAGGCACTTCCTGCGTTTCTGGGACAACGCTTGATAGTATGAGAAGATTGGATGGCACAGTGCCTGCATTCAAGCAAGTTGCGAGAGGAGTAACTCGTTTTGACCAACGGCTTCATTCTCTGGTTGTTCCCCAGAGGACACTTTAAATCGATCCATGACCCCGCAATTGTACTGACATAGACTCATAGTAGTCCTGAATCAGTGCCATTATATTGGTCCATCTATGTGGGGTCTTCGGGGTTGCCTCGTGTCGTGTCATCAACGCCGCGGAGGCTTCTCCGGTTGAAGGTCGCGAATTCTCCGAATTGAAGTTGGAGGACAGGATACCTACATAGTTATCAGCTGAAAAATACTAAATAGAGAAAAAACTCCAATAACGGTTCACTCCTGTTTCGAAATTCAGTCAACCGCTTCCTGTTCTGCTTCTCCAGCGTGGTTTTGCGCAAACTTCCCTGGCATCATGTTATCACGTCCATCATCACTGAAGGAAAACAAAACGATACGCATTCTTGAAGATGCGGAGAAAGGTGGCTACGGGGTGATCGCAGCAGTGGCGTAGGTTTCCATGCATACCGACCTTCTCCCAAATTCACAGAGCATTGACGGTCTTTTCGCAGCTACAACCTCGAGCACATCGTCGCCTTCGTTCGGGCCGCAGAGCGCAAAAGATCACCACTTATCATCCAATTCTTTCCATGGGCAATCACTTTTTCTGACGGCCTCCTGGTCCATGCCGCTGCACAAGCGGCCCGCAACGCCGCGGTGCCCATCGCGGTGCATCTGGACCATGCTCAGGACCCAGCGCAGATCAGGTATGCGGCTGACAACCTGCCCTTTGACAGTATAATGGTGGACATGTCCCATCACGAGAAGGAGGAAAATCTGGCTCTGACAAAGGAACTGGTCGCGTATTGCCACGAGCGGGGAATTGCGACTGAAGCAGAGCCGGGGAGGATAGAAGGTGGTGAGGATGGGATTGCGGATACAGCCGAGCTGCAGGGCCTCATGACGACGGAGCAAGACGTGGAGGATTTTCTGGCAACCGGAGTGGATTTCTTAGCCCCTGCATTTGGTAATATACATGGAGAGTATGGCCCAAAGGGACCGCAGTTGGACTGGGAAAGGTTTGTTCCCCCACCCCTCTTTAGCTACATGGGATTTTGCACTCATCTTCCACGTGGTGTTGCAGGTTGAGCTACATTCACCGCGTTGCGAATGGGAGGGTGCGCCTCGCGCTACATGGCACAAATGGCTTCACTGAGAAGGTCACACGTGAATGCATCAGGCGCGGTATTTCCAAAGTCAACGTCAATAAGCTGGTCTTGGAAGACTATCTGAAACATCTCAAGGAGTCAGCAAGCAAGCTGACCTTGACACAGCTCATGGAGGAGGGTGTAACGCATGTTACGAAGCTTGTAGAGCAGCAGATGGATATCTGCATGTCCTCTAACAAGGCGTGATCATACTGCAATGAATATAGAACTACATTAACCTTTTTCAAAACATCTTCCATTGTTCGCCTCTTGGCTGACCTGCGGCATTCTTGGATTGGCAATTGCTCATTACAGAGTATATTGTTTCTGGCACCTCAGTTCGACAGTGAGACTGGACTTACGTCTGTATTTGCATCGACCAGGGAGCACAAAAGAGATTGATTCGCGCAATAGTGTACTTAGTATCATTGTATGTTCAAAGGCTAATTGATTCAACGACCGTCAACAACCAGACTCTAAAAAAAAAATCCCACAGTTACAAACTCGCCTTGTATTGGTAGCTCTAATCCAATCAAACCGAAAAGTAATAGCATTCACCGAAGCTCAATATAGCTCATTACCATGCACCAACTATGCCCGCAATCGGGATATCAATACCCGTGGTGTAGCTGGCCGAATCGCTCAGCAGATAGACATATGCACCCCCCAACTCTTGAGGCACAGCCAACCTCGGCATGCCGCCATAGTACTTCATCTTGAGGTCCCAATCCGGCGACCTTTCAACGTAGTAAGTCATCGCCGTTCTCACGAAACCAGGGCTAATGCAGTTGACCCTGATGCCATGCTTAGCCCATTCCATCGCGAGGGTGTGCGTCATATTCCGGACAGCAGCTTTTGTGCCTCCGTACGGCGCAGACGGAGCAGCACGATTGGGCCGGTAACTCGTCATCGACGCCGTGAAGACTATGCTACCCTTGATACCCAGCTCGATGAACTTCCGCGCAACGATCTGGGCACAGGAGAAGGCGCCAAAGACGTTGAGGTTAAATAGCTTCTCGACCTGCTCGCGGGTGAAGTCCAAGGCAGGCTGGTGCTTCGTCATGCCTGCGTTGGCGACCAGGCCGTCTATCCTGCCTTCCTCTGCGGTAATCTTGTCGATAGCCTCCTGGACACTGGACTCGACGGTAACGTCGGTTTGAATGTATTTGAGATTGGGGAAGCGTTTTTGCAGTGCCTCGAAATCTTCAGAAGGGTCCATCAGGTCCAGCGAGTAGACGACTTTGGCGGAATTGGCAAGGCAGACTTCTGCGATGCCCAGACCAATGCCACGGTTCGCCTAGAGAAGAAAGATGGTGAGCTCATACGTTTTTCGCCCGATTCCGCGGAGAACTTACGCCAGTGATTGCAATAACCTTCCCCGAAAGCGTAATTCTCCAGTCCTGATTAGGGCTTGGTTCTGTGCTGAGATACGGCGTCTGTTCGTTTGCGGACGCTCCATTTACTGGAGCAGCACTGTTTGTGCTGGCCACGTTGTCTCCGTTTGTCGTCATCTTTCAAGTAATAAGAAATGACAAAGAAGGTCCTATCGAAATGATGTTTCTAGTCAGGACTTTAACAGAATGGATCTCTCCAAAGTACTCAGCAGGTGGCCGTCAGGAAATCAGGGCAAAGAGAATCTGATTGAACTTGGCTCAAAACCTGGGATATGGGCGATACTAGTACTTACTCGTAGATTTGAAGTGATTCCGGCAAGTTCGATACTTTGACCGCGTTTTTGGCAGGCCAATGGGACCTGACTCCATTGCCGACGTCAATCTCCAGCATGGTGTCTCCCGGGTAGTTAACCGGCGTTCTTGGATCCGTGCTCAAAGCTCGCAAAGGGATGGATGGAAGACCAGCGCGACGCGCGTGTCGAGGTGATACTGGATTCCACCGCTTCCCGAACAGTT
>FQSS02000223.1:27492-104526 GCA_900128795.2 Malbranchea cinnamomea
TGCCCCGACGCGAGGTTGGACACCGTGCCGGTGACATCGGCTCGGCAGCCTACCCGAGTTCACTCGGGGAACATGGACTGACCTCCGAAGAGAGGGAGAACGATAACGTCACAGCACCCACCAGGCCAAACGCAGAGGGAGTGCGCAACTGATGCAGATACTACCACTAATGTAGTACTAGTATCTTGCCGGGAATATCGGACTCCGGATTGGGCAATAATATAAAAAGACAGCCTCCGGCTTCAATCTAACCGGCAGTGTTGGATGTATGCTTACCGGGGTGGTTCTATGTAATCCCTACTACTACTACGCAACTTCCAAGTATACAATTCCTTAAATTCCTCCAGTACCTCTCATCGCGAGAAAGATAACCATGGCGACGACTACTCCACAAAAGCTGATAACGCTTGAAGGAAAAATCATTGCTAGTATGTGATTAAAAGGGTGTGTATGAACTGAGGAATCACACTGACGGTCTGAAACCTTTGCGCACTAGTTACCGGAGCAAATAGGGGTGAGTGCTAGCAGGATCCCTAAACGAGGTATTTCTGCGAATCTCAAATCTAATCGCCACGCGCCAACAGGTATCGGCCTCGGTATCGCAGACTGCTGTCTCACGAATGGTGCTGCCAGAGTGTATTCGATCGACATTGGCGAAGTCGGAGAGGACTTTCAAGAGGTTGCGAACCGATTTCCGGGAAAGCTGTTCGCCATCCACGCCGATGTGACCAAGGAAGAGAGCGTAACAGCTGCTGTTGACCAAATAATCTCAGATGCCGGCGCAATCCACGGAATGGTCTGCAATGCTGGCAGAACAAAGCATAAACCAGCGCTGGATTTCACAACGGAGGAGATCGAGCAGCTATGGAGCGTGAACGTAAGACCTGGCACATACACCTTGGCACTGACAGGGATCGTGCTAAGCAATGTCGTTGGGGCATAGCTCTTCGGTGCCTTCTACTGCGCCAGAGCAGCAGCGAGGGCGTTCATCAGACTCAATATTAAGGGCTCGATAGTCTTCACTGCATCAATGGCTTCGTACCGCCCCAACAAGGTACATCCCTTCACATTCCCCGTTTTGTTGCCTTCCAAGTTTCTGACGGGCGATCCAGAGAGTACCCTCTGCACCATATGGCGCCTCGAAAGCAGGTGTAAGGAACATGGTGCACACGCTAGCGATGGAGTGGGCACAATATGGCATTCGCGTCAATTCCGTTTCTCCAGGTCTAGTCAAGACAGCAATGACATATTGGGTTCCACAGCAGGTACGTTGCAATCCTCCACCATTTCAGCCTTGAGATCTAGTGGTTTCTCACAAACATGGTCGATTCATTCAGCCCGACTGGGAGCAGCAACTGAAATACTACGGCGGCATGCCCCGATTGGCGGAGGTCGAGGAGCTGGGAGGTGCATATGTCTATCTGCTATCAGATGCGGCAAGCTATACGACTTCGATAGACATCCCAGTCAATGGCGTAATTGGAAGTGAGTATCACCCGCGAGCTGGAGTGATCAAGTACAACGATAATGAACTGACCTGGTTTCTTGTAGTTTGCTGAGTTGTGTTGAAACCTTGAGGCCAAATTGTGATCTGTTAGTAGGCTTCCATCACACCAGAGAAGCAAACGAACCATACCTTGTACCACATCATAACCACAATGCTACCATTGAGTCATCCAGCGTAGGCAGTCGTTCATCTATCAAACTCGAAGGGCACCCAATCTCTGAGACATTCCTCCAGTTGCAATGGAAACTCTCTCTCCCTCTCTGGGATTAGCTGGGTACTGTCAAAATCTGCGAATATATCAAGGCCCTTATGGCTTAAGTTCTTCTTCGAGTCTGTTCACTGGCCAACCAGTGCGGTCCTGATGCGATTTAAGAAGCTCTATAATAGTTGCTCGTGTGGAGGGGTCTGGTGTATGTAATGCCGCAGCGAAAAGGCATTGCGTTGATACTATCATCGCGGGCTCGTCTGCGAGAGCCATGGCAATACCACATATCGTTTCAAGACATTCGTTCAACTCCTTCTCCCTCCCTAGGCACTCCCGTAGACCTCCTGGGGCGGGCTTGTGGACAAGTAAGAGAATCTTAGCGAATTGAATCATCTGTATTGCCGCTCCAAATTCCGGTGGATGGATCCATATAGGTGCGAACGGACCGCTGCGGGAATCCTCTCCATCTGACCTCAGAGGCAATGGCATGAAGTGCATCGTGAGGTTGCGGTACCACTCATCAAGCAAGCCCCAGAGGAATTCTGCTCGCTCAATCCTTCCATGCAGATTGTTCTCCCCGGCCTTAACTTCCTCATCCGATGCATAGTTAACGGCCTCTGCCAGCAAGTAAACCGCCCTAGAGGCCAGGTCATACTGATTCATGTCTTCATAACGTTTCTTGTGCTTGTGAATGCTGTATATGCGTCGACGTTCGCGAAAGGCCGTCCACACATCTTGTCGCAGCCATGCCCACCATCCCGCGCCTCTCACGCCTGGGGTTTCTGCACCGATGTTTTGGTCTCGCTGAATCCAAAATACGCCTTTGAGATGGCGTTCCCAACCGTTTCCTGTCCCGTCAATCATCTCATAAAAAGACACAATGTGTGCAGTTATGAGGAGTTCCAGACTTCGAGTGTATGACGGGTATTTCATGGCCTGCCTTAGGTACTGCAGAGTCTTGTAGTAATACTGTACAGCGGTTGTTCTGTCGATCGACGGCTCCGCCTCGCAAGGCTTGATAGACATGTGCCGGGACCCTAATGCCAGGACCGCTTTCATCAGTCCTTCATTGCTCAGCGCGATCTGGGGTACCAGAGTCGAGAAGTGTCTCAAGGGATCAAATATATCGATCCAGCCACTGACACGATGAACGAATCGCTTAAATATCGGAATTTCACGGTCGAGGAGCTTCACCGGTGTTTGCCACAGACTCTGCTCAGCTAGGTTCAGTGAGAGTGGAAGGGGTGCTGGGGATTCAACGGAACTTTGCTGTGATAAGGAGAGAACTGGGTCAGTCTGCGAAGGGTTGCTGGCCGATTGATAATAACCAGCAGATAGGGCTGGCGCATCATCTCTTTGTTCGGCAAGTTGATCATTTGTTTCTTGCGGCAGTGAATGCAAACCATTTGCGTCGAACCTCAAGTCGCCATGTCCTGCATCCCCTGCAAGGAGCCCAAACCACCTGAGTGGTGCCGTCTCTTCGTTCAGATTAGGAGGAGAAACGATCGACTGCGGGCTATTATAATTATTGCAATTCAGCTGAAAGCCGTCATTGGCCGACTCCCACTGCGATTGAGAGCTCGCTGCAGGTTCCGCGCCACCAGCCGGCACCGCTTGAGCCTGACTCAAAGCCCCTAGTTCTGCTTGAGGTTCTGCTTCAGATGGTGATCCTCCTGCTAGGTTCGTTACAAGCTGCTGAGCTCCCGGCGCTGGTTCGGCAATTTGGTCATGCGGATTCTAGATAAATCGATTTAGCACCATGATTCAGGTAACGCAGTTCCACGTACGTCTGCATTGTCTCTTTTATACCTTGCTTCTGGTCGCTTCTGATGCATACACGCAGTCGAGGGACCTTTTGCTACACGGCCCGCAAATAGGCCGGACCTCGTCACACTTTACATGTCTGGCACGACAAACCGTACTGGAATTGGGCAATCTGTCAGCCATCCCATCTGTGTAGTAGCGTCTAAAGCATTCCTGGAGAAGTAATAGCAGAGAGTAGGCACTAGATACTACTAGTACTACTACTACTACTACTACCACTTCTGGTAAGTACTACTACTGCTCCTATTCTTCCCATGTACTCACCAGCCGGTGCTGGACCGCAGTCCGCGACCACGTGGTTTGCGGGGCTTCCGGGGTTTCCGGGGTTTTCGGCGACTCGGGCAGGGGTTGTGCACTGACGATACGCGTGTCGTTGCGGATGGTGCAAGTGCGGACATCGAGGCAAGGAACAGGATGTGCTGATGATCGAGCAGTGTTGGCCTAGAGACGAGGTCTAAGAAAGGGGTGAAAGTCTGAGTGATGGGCGTGGAGAAAAAAAAATTGTGTCCCGAGACGAGGTCCCTCTCCCACAAAAAAATAGCGGTCTGGAGGAAATGGTGCTAATATTCTCCACATTCCCACCCTTCTCCCCATGGACACGAATCTGTACATAGTATCTGGGGAAGCATTTTTGGACTTACCAGGCATGGAGAAACTAACCTTTCTCGATGCGATGCAGCTCCAGCGGGAAACGGGACTGACAGGACAGACGTCGGATCCTCTCACTGCGCTGGCTCGGTGCTTGCTGATACAATTTCAAAATGTAGAGACCATCTCTTCAAGTTCATATATCAAGCCTGCTGTCTTTGACTTCACTCAATCGTTGCTTGAGACGCTCTATACTCCCTGATTTCGAATTTCCCTGTTTACTCCTTTACACCCTCGTCGTCGTCCATACCCCGAAACCCCTGTGCAGCATGTCTGAAGCCGACAGTAAGCAGGAGTGTGTCGACACACTACAGGACATTGACCCGAGAGAAGAGCGGGCTCTGGTGCGAAAGATAGATTGCTTCCTCCTTCCCACCATGTTTCTGATGTATCTGCTGTCGTATATGGACCGCACAAAGTGAGTTTCGCTGTTTCTCATCTGGGCCCATAGTTCTGGGAGCCAGTGCGCTGAGATGGTTGCTCGACGGCAGTATCGGAAATGCAAAGATTGCAGGCATGTCGGATCAGCTCCAGCTGTCTTCCAACCAATACTCCGTGACGTTGGTTGTCTTTTTCGTGAGCTATGTTGTGTTCGAGGTTCCCTCTAACCTCATCCTGTCGAAGACACGCCCTTCAATTTTCTTGCCTGTCATCATGACGCTCTGGGGTATGGTGACATGCTGCATGGCTGCCGCACACTCCTACTCACACCTCGTCGCGTTGCGTTTTATTGTCGGGATGCTCGAAGCGGGCTTTGCCCCTGGTATCCTCTTGATTTTGTCCAGTTGGTACAAGGGGAACGAACAATCGAAACGTTTCGCTGTCTACATTTCAGCTGCAGTCCTTTCCGGGGCCTTTGGAGGCATTCTTGCCGGTGCCATCACTAGCGGTCTCGAAGGCGCTCACGGGATTGAAGGCTGGCGATGGCTGTTCATCGTCGAAGGTGTCGCCACAATTGTGAGTCCATTCGAAACCGAGCAGTTCATTTCTGATCCACTCCATCCATTAACACATTGTTCAGGGCTGGGCCATCATCTCACACTTTCTCCTGCTGGATTTCCCCGCCACCACGAAAAAATTCAGTGAACGGGAACGAGCACTCGCCATCAGACGGCTGCAGGCTAGTTCGGTCAACAGCCGTTCTGAAGATTCGCCTAGGCTCACATCCCTCCAAGCTCTACGCCAGTCACTCACCAACTGGAGGACCTGGCTTCTGGTTGTTGGCTACATGGTAATTGTTGGGAGTTCAACCCTCACTTATTTTTACCCGACTCTTGTCGAGGGTCTTGGCTACTACGGTCACATGGCTCAATACATGGTATCGCGCTCATTTTCCTTCCAACCATTCTTCCCCCTTTGGTGAAACGCGGTGCCAACGTTTTAAACTTTTATCCAGGTTGTCCCCATCTACGCTGTTGCCTTCGTCGCCGTAGCCGTCTCGGGCTACTTGATGGACAGATTCCCCTTCTGGCGAGGTCTCGTCATCGCCAGCTGGCTCTTGCTCGCCACGGTGTGCAGTGTCATCGTGTGCGCAGTTTACAATTTTACGGCAAGATACGTCCTGCTTGTCTTCATGGCTGCGGGACTTTGGGCTTCAAATGCCCTTGCTCTCTCCTACAGTGCCACGGTACTTGGCCCCATGCCACAGGAGACCCGTGCTGTGAGCTTGGCCCTGGTCAATGGCCTGGGTAACCTAGCACAGATTTATGGTGCTTATCTTTTCCCCTCGGAGGATGCGCCAAAGTATCTGATGGGCTTCGGGGTGATTAGCGGCATGTGCGCGCTTGGTATAGTGGTCTACGCGTTTGCTCATGTTATTTTGCGGAGATCCCCGGTCAAGGCGGAAACTCCCTAGGGAGAAAAGTATGTACTACTACATTATGTACCACAATGGTTCGAGAAGTGTTCGTGCTCGAATAGGTGGAATACCATAACGAGCATGTTCCAGACTTCGACATCACTACTCTTCATACAATGGAAACGGTTCACCACAAAGCATTTATTGAGACATCTTTGCGTTCACAGCGGAAACAATGGACATGCACCCCCTGTGGCACATTCTCAAAATGGATAAGCCCTAATTGTTACACTTCAAGTGGCAGCGTGGGTCTATGGGGCCTAACACTCTAAACCCAACAAGGTAAGGTCAGGCTGGGAATCAGAGCTCGTTGTTGGGTTCCCCCTGAAGTCTAAACCGGCGGGACGACGAGTTCTGCGGATAGGAATGGCCTTCCCTTGACCCAGTTTCTTCCATGTTGACATCTATGAATCATTTGCATCTGTCTAATGATGCACGTATCGAACAATAACTCTTTCTGACTTCACAGAACTCTAGCTCAATGGAGTCACCTAAAATATCACAGTCAAAGCCAGTCCAGGTGCAGCTGTCGTTGATTCCACGCCAACTTTCTACATACACTCAAAGCTTATTGCACACAGTTCTGTCTTCAAGCTCTACAGGCAAATTGACAGAGAAATCCAAGAAGGGCAAGCAAAATAATACTTCTGAGCAACATCAACTCTGCATGCACTCTTTGGTTGCTTCATGAAAACCCATTGGAACCCCGCCAATGCCCATCTTCCGGAACTTGCGAAGGTATAGGCACTAGGAGAGCGACTCATGCGTCCAGGAGAGCAAAATCAGCTCAGGAAACTCTCTATAAACATTTCGACTGCTCACCCACCGGGATAGTAGTACTTCTCCGACCCTCTGATCTGCCACTTTCTGAAGATTGTGGCAACCAAGCTGGCAAGCCCGGGAGACCGCTCTGGGCGAAACAGATCATAAGGCTCGCAGACAAAAAAAAAAAGGACTGGGAGAACTTCGCAGTTGTGAGAACAACGTGACCTTGGGTCCTTGATTAGGGGATATCATTGCCTGGCGGTGGGTGTCTCTCTGCTGGATCTAAATCCACGGCGTGTCGGGCGGTTACCACATGCTCCCTCCCCTTTCAGTGGTTTCTGCGCCTCAACTTAGCACGTTTGGCAAATGTTGTAGCAATTTCGGATGGGGACGATCATCCTACGCCACTTATCCCTCATGTCAGATGTACAATACCACATTTGGGCGCTCATTCGGGCCCGCAAACCGGCACCGAAGTACCTCAAGGTGATGGTTATTGACCGCTTGCCAGTTCTATCTTCGGTTTCTAAGGATCGATCCAATCCTGACGAAAATGGCCTTTCCAGAATCTTTTTAACACAATCTCATCGAGTGTCTCCTAGCCTGACAGAAGGCAAATCTTTTTTGTTTTATTAAAAAATAATGTACAATACCAATATCGTTTCTAAAAATATGGCATCATGCTATGATAACCAGCTATCATAAGGAAATTTTCAATAGTGTGTTTGTAGTCCCTCAGTAATAGAGACCGTACTGGCACACAGAGTTCATAATATTTTTAAGCAATATCACGAAACTGTGTGTTGAGACAAGATGAGTTAAGGTGCTCCAGCAGTAATCGCACCACTGACAGTGGCCCCATTCTATGTGCCTCATCCAATGCTTTCCGAAGCTCTGTTGCAGATGGGCCTTCTCCATCAGCCCCGGTCTGCTGTAATCAAATATGTACAATTCTGGTATGTCCTGCACGAGCTGCAAATATTAATGCTGTATTCCCCTCACCGTCAGCAGCATGAGGTCGGACACGGTTGTGCTCCAATAACATTGTCAATATTTCTTCATGTCCAAATCTAGCAGCCAACATCAAAGCAGTTTTGGTGGTTTGTTCGTTCAGTCTGTATTGTGGGATGATCTAACAAAACTCTCAGCAGCATTGTGTCCCTCAATGAAAGCATGCATTATGGGGGTATTTCCATCAGAACCCCGCCAGTTGATAACAGAATCATCCCGCTCCAGAAGCATGGCAATGATCCGATCATGGCCACGAATTGCAACTCTTGCCAGCGCTGCGCATCCGTCTGCATCCTCCAGATCGAGTTGAATATCTGGGTGACCCAATGGCAAAGCTACCACGTCTTGGTTCCCATGTAAAGCTGCTAGACACAGTAAAGAGGTGTCATGTGGCGTATTAGTGGCCCATGTAATTCCTAGCAATACTGTGGGAGCTTCATTAACAAGCATGTCGTCCCGCTCGAGCAAAGCCTTGACAACTTCTGTACAACCCAGCATACATGCTGCTGCCAAAACAGCGCATTCCCCGTGCTTCCCCTTGTATCCGACATCCGCTTTAAGATCTTCACGTGTTAGAAAAAGTTTCCCAAGGTTGTCTTGTCTCCCCCAAATGGCCACCGTCATCGCTGTCATTCCCCTCTGGTCCATTATGTTGACGTCAACATCAGGTCTCGCAAGCAGCAATCTGAGGACTGTTTCATTTTGCCTCCTGACGGCCACGAATATAGAAGTTTGTCCGTGCGAACATTGACGTTAACATCTTATCTCTCCAACAACTGCTGCACGATATCATTATTGTCAAATGACACAGCGGCTATCAATGGTGTTGCTCTTCTATCGCTATCCCTCTGGTTTGGATCAACGTCTCTTCGCCTCAATAGCACCCTGATGACATTACTGTTCCCCGCGACCGTGGCGCACAAGGGAGGCGCATCGCCCCGCTCATCCAATGCGTTTGGAGCGGCACCGCTATCCAACAAGATTTGGACTGTTGAAGCATGATCAGTAACCGCTGCGCAGTGTAGAGCAGCCTTTCCTCTACACGTCAAGTAATTCGGATCCGCTCCACGTTTCAGTAGGAGTCGAACAGAAGCATCACGACAAGTGAAGGACGCTGCATGCAACGGTCTCCCGAAGAGTCTTCCGCCGTCGGAATTCACATCTGCACCAGCTTCTATGAGTGTCTCCATATCCGCGAGGTTTCCAGTGCTATCAGCAGCTATCAAAGCAATGTTAATAGCAGAAGACGCCTGACCTCTCATGGTGTCCTTTGCGTCCTTGCACCCGACGCATGAATCGCGGTCGCCCCATACATGGAAGTCCTCTAGGTGATCAGAAGCGGGACACTCATAACGATTTGCCTTTGTTCCAAGAGATCCAACTACCGTCCAAACCAGCCCACGCAGATACGTCTCTCGAAAAGCATTGGGCCCTCCAGCAGTAGCAGCAATACTGTCCCGCAGAACCGATAGGTTTGCAATATCCCCAACGGCTTGTAATATTGCACTGGTCACTCCATTCCCGACCTTGCCGTATCCGCGAGCACTGTTGGCTCGCCTTACTCTCTCTAATGATAATCGGGAGGTGAATACAAGCTTAGACGGCGACTGCGGTTCCCTACGTTGGAAGACGTTCAGAAAAAGTTTGGTTCTGTAATCATCGAGGAAATTTTCGAGCATGATACTACCGGCTTGTCCTGCAGCACTCGGTTAGTCACACTGCAAGCTGCTAGTATCATCCTCTGCTAATACATGGGTGGCTTACGACACAGCAGCCTCAATTGCAGACACTCGTAAGAAGGCGCGATAAGATAGCCGAGAATCTCTCTCCGAATTTCAACAGGCAATTGATCGAAACTCATGGTTTGAATACGTTTTTGATGCTTTTGCCACGAATCTGCGTTTCACCTCGAATAATGGTCAGAAAAGCACAGAGGTGAGCGAGACGGACAAACACATGCCACACAGATATGCGCCTATATGAGCAGCTTCAAGAAATGGCAACCTAGGAACAGATGCCATATGCACCAATGTGGAAATTTATCAACCCATGAAAGGGGTACTGGGTGAAACAAAGAAATGATTTTGAGCACGATAGAATTTCAATCACCAAAAATGAAAAGATTATACTAGAAACTGTTAGTAGACAAGCGACACGCAAGAAAGTAAAATACACAGGTTAGTAAGCTAGTCGTGCGGTGAGTTAGTTATTCGCGTTTTCTTGCTTCTCGCCTCGCATCCTTCAAAAGCCAGAACAAACAGTTTCTAGAGAAGCAGTCGAATCAAAGAATAGAAATTGAAAATCCTAGCAGGCGTAAAAACTTTGCGAGTCCTGTCAGACGGTGTTCCAGTCTGGTTGAGGTGCTAAAAGTCCAAATGCTGAAACGCTCACGCCGGGGGAGGAGGCGGAGGAGGCTGTTCGCTTGGAGGCTGTAGTCACGTTCGTTAGCTATATGAACCACTTATCAACGAGAGAACGTGCAGGATACTTACAGGTGGTGGTGCCTCACCAGGAGGCGGTGGAGGTGGCGGGTTGGCACCTGGGTATCCGGGAAACATCTGACCCATACCTGGAGGCGGTGGTGGCATACCAGGAAGGCCAGGTGGAGGAGCCGGCACGCCTCCAACGGGCGGGTAAGCAGGAGGATATCCATAACCGTACCCTGGCTGGCCACCTGGTGGAGGTGGGGGTGGTGGCTGTTGCTGCCACGGAGCGGCACCGGGAGCACCACCGTATCCACCATTCGGAGGGGGCATACTGTATCCGCCGTAGTAATCTCCGCCACGGTCTTGTTTTTCGCGATCACCGCGATCACGTCCTGCCGCCCATGGAGGAGCAGCACCGTGATCTCTGGGAGTGTAATCGTCGCGCGGACGGTCGTCTCGTCGTTGCCAAGGAGCAGGACCACCGGTTGGGCCTCGTTGCCAAGGTTTCAATTCACGTTCAGGACGATCACCTCCAGCTCCTGCTTCAATGCGACGGGGCGCTTCACCGTTTGCAGGTGCACCTCCCGAGAGTTCTTGCATGAGTTGCTGAAGGCACTGTTAGTATTTGGTCATAGATAAGAGTACACATATTAGCAAAATACTTACCTCCATCTCACGGTCAACGGCGTCCCCACCACCAATGGCTCTCCGGCCAGAGTAACCACCGCTGTTGCGCCAGTCGGTTCCCCGCTGACGGTCAGGGCAGTCTCTAGCCATGTGGCCGGCATTTCCACAGACACGGCAAATGATGTTGGCGGTGAAGTTGCGTTGCTCAGGGCAATCGTATTTGCGATGACCGATCTGACCACCTATGAAGATGTGTTAAAAAAAAACGCCTCTGCTGAATTCTCAAGACCAACTCGAGGTCGCTTACAATTTTGGCATGCCTGATTCTCATCATCACGCAAAGTTCCATTAAGCGCAGCGAGTTCTCGAAGCTGGTTCCGCTTAAGTTCGTTCTGTCCTTCCGGAATGGACGCAGCCTTATCAAATGCCTTGTCAGTATCTGTAGACAAGTCAAAAGGGTAGCCGGAGCAATGGACATACCGTCTCAATAACATTGTGTACCAGCTTCTTGGCCTTGTTAACCTTTTCTTCCGAATCTGCCATGATTAGACAGTGCAAATCTTCTTCCTGGTTGCTAGTGTGAGCAGCATCAGAACGGCCTTTTCCTTCTTTCACGGAGCCTTTTCCGCGAATAGCAATCTTTGCTCCTGATTCTGCTTCCATTTTCTTCAGGGTATTGCCACGAGGTCCGATCAGTAAGCCAACTTTAAACCAGCAATGAGACCTAGTGTTAGTATCTGTAGTTTAAAAAATGAAGTTCGGAGAATTTGCATGTCAAAAGAGGATTAGTATCAGGGGCGGAGGGTTAGTGGACAAGGGAGAAAGAAAAAGAAAGAAAACATTAGAAAAAGATATCCGTGACTCGAGCTCTCATGAGATAGCTCAAGTCACGAAGCCAACAGGAAAGAAAAAGAATGTAAAACAAGAAGCAAATGCAAATGCAAAATGGTTGAGAGTTAGAGGGTTAGTTATCATACTGAAGTTGATCTCTGGATAGTCATTCACGGGAACGTAGACTTTCTCCTGGGTCTTAGTAGGACGCCTGTAGTCTGACGGTGGACGATAGTTAGGAATAAGTTTCATGGCCTTTTCAACCAGTTTGTGGCGCTCGTCTTCCAAGCGTTTCCGGTAGCGGTTCTCCCTGGTATTCACACGTCTACCGAAGTTGTCATACTGAGGTGGGGGGGAAGGAGACCTATATAGACAACCATTTCGTCGTCAGCCTTGTGGAATGACGAAAAGGGGGGGGAGAGAGCGAAAGAGCAGTCAAAACGTACCTGTCGCCATCTGCCGGAACTACATCGTTGATCCGCAGCTTTTGGCTAATTTCCTCAATCCGCAGATGGAGAGTATAAGCCTCGAGCTGCTCGTTGGTCATGTTTGCCATGATCAAAGTCGGCAGGCCCATAAGACCTGCCGCCTTGTTCTCCTGGGCATCACCCCAACGGTTACGCTTCTTGCGTTTCTTTGTTCCATCGGCAGGCGGATCAGCTGTAGGAAGATAAAACGCCTTGTTAGGATACTAACGTGGTAAAGAAAGGACGAACGAGACAGGAAATAAGAGTACTAACCTCTCACAGGACTCCTTCCGCGCTTGACACCACCATCTGGCGTCTCCGACGCTGGCGTCGAGGTGGCGTTTGTATCCTCCTCATCGCCGCCAAACCGACGACGGCCAAGAGGAATATTATTAGATCCAGTAACACCCTGATTGCGCCACGACATGATTTGCTATATTTCAGTTGAAACTGGTAGTAATCTACCAGGCTCAGTCAGTGGGAACAGGTCAGTTCTTATAAAGCATTCGAGTGAGGATGGGGAACGGGCAAGTTGGTGGCGAGCAACCAGAAAAACGACCGTAGTCGCATTGAGCCACGTGATTCAAGCTTCTCGGAAAGGGACATATTTTATCCGCCAGGTTTCTCCCAAAGAGCTGACCCCATCAATCCTCCTGGTCAAGTCCATACTAGTAACATAATTCACTACCTAGTCGGACACTTTTCACCACCTCATCTCGTTTACAACTTAATTTCACCCCAACCACCTAGAGAAATCATCTAATTACATTAGGAATTATTTCTTGTACGCTTATACTGCACTGGCGTGCCACTCATTTTTGTGGTCGTTCGTCGGGCTGCTCGACCACCCCTCTTTCACCTTCAGTGAGCCTTCGTACGCGACTCATCCCTTCTTCAACAGTCAAAGCACTTTCCTGACCTATAAATGCATGCCGCCTCTCTCGCTTTTTCTTTTGGTTCTCATTTGCAGCCAGTAGTTCTCTGTTTTGTGCTGCCAAAATGACAGCATTGTGCATGGCCGTTCGACATCCCTTGACCAGTTGATCCAGAGCTCGAGTGGTTGGGCTGGGCGGACGTTGTGTACGGCGCGGCGCTTGAGATACTTCTTGAGCTTCTCACTCTGTAGCTCCAGTTATCGTACATTATGTGGTGTGGCCGTGGCCCAGGAAGCTTGAGAGCTATGAGAAGTCCCTGGAGGGGTTGGTGTATGCATCTGAGCGTTGAGGCGGGAGAGAACCTGCTCTGGATCATATGGAACCAATCCTGTATCTCTGAACCCACTCTGAATGTTCCTTTCAATTAGAGCCGCCGTACGAATTGAAGAATACATGGTTAAGAACTCGTCCTTGTCAATGTGAGGCTCGCTTGTAGTCGTACTTGCGTGAAAATTTGGATTCCAGCCCATTGCGTTTCATAAAACCAGTTACCCAATTCACACCAACCGTGGGTGGTGGGGTAGTGGATTCATCGCGGTTGGTGAGAAGAATATTTGCCATCTCTCGTACGGTTGCAACTCGGGGGGCCTTTCCTCGTTCACCCATGGATAGTATCCACTGTGTAAGAGTTATTTCTTCAGTAAGAGACAGTTTTCGATTCCTTTTCTGGGCATTCTCTCGCGTCGTACGGCCGTTCAATCGATCGTGCAATGTTGAATGGGGAACACCATATACATGTAGAAGCTTTTCGCAGACTTGGAGATTTGACCATTCTTATATGCTTGAAGAGCCAAAAGAATCCTTCCTTCTTCCCAGTCTCACTTTTTATTTTTTTTTTTTTGGAGAAATTTATTGGCCTTCGAGCTAGTATCTTAATTTGGGCCCTTCAGCCCTCTGCAATGGTTGAGCCTAACGTTCACAGTAGTATGGAAGTAGAACATCTCATTAAACTAGTCCTAGTAGTAGTATCCCCCTCTCGTAGCAGGCTAGTAACTCAGCTGTAGCCGCCCTCCTCATGATCATCATCATAATCAATTAGGATGCAGCCTATTTCTTCGCATCAGCCTTCATTCCCGCCTGCACCCACGCCCTTGCCTGCGCCGCCTCCGCCTCCGTCTCCTCGCGACTCTTCACCTCAAATCTGATCCGATGCGGGTCAGGAACATTGCGGCCCTTTTCGAACGCTGGACGCTGCAGCAGGCGCTGGTGCCACGCCTTGAGGTGCGGGAACTCCTCGATGTCGACGCCCGCCCAGCCAGCTGACGAAACCCACCCCCAGTGCGAAATATCGGCGATGCTGATATGGTCTCCGACGAGGAATCCTGAGGGAGAGGTGGCGAGGTGCTTGTCGAGCACGGAGTAAAGACGGCGAGTCTCATTGACGTAGCGATTTATGCCGTATTCGATCGTCTCGGGTGCGTAGCGGACGAAGTGCTACATACAGTTAAAAAAAGGGTCAATTAGTATCCATTATGCAGATTATTAGTATTCTTTAAGCTCCTCCTTTGCATCATCAGGAGGGAAAACTAGACGAAAACAGAAGAGGAAACGATATCAAGGATATGACTTACATTGGACTGTCCCTGCATCGGTCCCACTCCCGCATTCTGGAAAAACAACCAACTGTTCACCTCCACCGCCTCGCGCGTTCCGCGCGGGTACGAGATCTTGTGCTCAGTGTCATATCGGTCTGCAAGGTACTGCAGGATACTTCCAGACTCGAACACACGGATCTGCTTGCCGTCCGAGAAGGTATCCGTGATAGCGGGGATGCGACCGTTGGGGTTGATTTCGAGGAACCACGGTTCTTTCTGGACATTCTTGCTCAAGTCTATCTTGTGCACCTTGTAGGGCAAGCTAAACGCACGCAGGACATTAGGGTCAGTAAGCACTTTGATTATAACAAGTTCCGTCGGGCATGGGCATTCGAAGTAGCAGTAGTTGGTATGTACAAAAGCTGGGAGGGTGGGATTTCACAGTGGACGGGTATACTCACCCCAATTCTTCCAGTGCGATAGAGATTTTGATGCCGTTCGGCGTCTGTGTCGTGTACAGCGTGATATCGGGCTTTGGGGCTGCCATTGCGACTTCTGAGAGATGCAGGGCTTGCTGTGCAAGTCGACGGAGCATGTACCACTGGTAATCTGATGAGGAGAGGTGACGGGATTAATATACCAGCCGGCAAGTGAATGACGAGCCTTCCCGCGCCCCTACCCCTCCTTTATAAACACACTTCCGAAGAACCTTTCTCTCCACTTCTGCCAAACCAGTTTGTCTCTAACTCAGAAAGGTAACGTTGAGGTTGGAACCTCGATTTATAAGTCACGACTACCTCAGGCAGTAGTGTTTTCCCATGTGCCCTCAGGGCCGATAGGCACAACCAGCTATGGGATGAGTAGGACACACTTTGATCACGTCAAAGCATTGAGACTGTAACATTGAAATACACGCTGATAAATTCGATCATTTGATTTGTAACCATTTTGATGATAGTTAACTAGCGCAAGTCGGTAAATTGATCCGCAAGCGCAAATTATTAAGGCTCAAGTTCAGCTGGTGATGGCGTCATAAGGGCTGTCCCCTCATCGGCACCACTAGTTTTTCCAGACGCCGGCGGGGTTTTTGTAGGAAGGATGATGAACTGAATTGGAGGAACTACCTAGGCGCTATATAGCCGCTGATGGGCTAGGATGAAGCTAGATTACAAATGGAAAGGCTTGGTGGAAAAACGTCCTAATGCAGCATGGTGCACACTAGAATGCAGGAAAAAACTCCGCATGAAAGAGAACCAAATAGTTAGTGCATCATGCAAGCGGTTCGCGTATCACGTGATGTAGTGTCGCTTCTGCCCAAAAACGATGCCACCAACCGTGCCGCCAACCAGTTTTCTAAACCGGACAACGCGGAACTCACGGTTGGTTGGAATTCCGCAAGCCAAGGAGGTACGCTCAGGCCATTGGTGGTGGTCGAATTCACTGGGACACTGCTGGGATATACCAATACTAGCAGGGAAAAACCATCAGGTGCAAAGAAGAGGGTCATTAGAAGGACATATTGATCGCTCTTCAATTGTGTACCAAACTATCCCAACAATACCCGCCGTCGAAATTTCCCAACCAGCCATAGACAGTAGATCAATGACAAGATAATATCCCTCGAGGATATACTATAGAGAAGGTCACACTGCACAGATTAGTACGCCAAACATCGACGAGATTTGGCCAAAGGCTATGTCCAGGACGGGAAATATATGCAAGAAAAGGAAGGGGGCCGGGCGGAAGAAGAATGACTTTTCACCAGGTGAAACATTCTTCCACAAAATCGACATGAGTCGGTGATTGCCTCTGTCGACAGGCTAGTCGTACATCGTCGCTTAAGCTGCCAGCCCCGCAGACCATGACGCCCATGGCCCCGATCTGGTTTTCAATCTCACTATCGAGGATTGTGGGAATGTCAGGTTTGCCTGGGAACATCTGGACAGTAGCGCTAGGGCTCTTGATTTCTTTCGTATTGCGCGGTCGAGTGATGAAGAGCATAATGCGGAGGACCTCGCGTCGCCGCTCCATGCTCAGAATTGAAGTCATCCAAGGTCGGATCCACTCGAGATGCTCTGGTGCCTGTATAATCCAGACTAAAGTAACACGGCGCGCAGCGACGGTGCCTTGGGCATAGCCTTCAACGAGCTGGCGTACGTAGGGGACAAGGTGTGTGATGCCCACCCCTGCAGCGATAAGAACAACGGTGCCATATGAATCCAAGACGTGCTCGTTGCCGTAGGGCCCTTCAACCAGCGCTGACAGCGTGATACGATTATTGAAGCTCTCTTGAGCGCGCTCAAAAAGTGTGTTGGTGAAGCCCGTCCGTCGACGGACGACTAGAGAGACAGTCTTTCTTCGACAACCTAAGACGTCTTGACGAGACAAGGCGAGTCCCTTCTCCTCTGACAGGTAATCCTCAGTGTCACTCCAAACGACCGTGAACGGATGGGAGGTCCAGAGCCCCACGGTTGGCATGTATAGATAGAGATGCTGGCCCGGTTTGAAATGCCATGGACGGGCCAGCCTCAAGGTAATTCGCATTGCCTCACCAGGCAATGCTTCAACAACAGCCGTAGTCCCACCATTTCCACAATTATAGTAGATTATTCGGGCAAACCGAACGGCACGCTAAGGGAAATTGGCGTTAGCGTTTTCTTTTTTCCAGATACAGCCATGAGTGAGCGCTGTAACTTACCTCAGCAGCCCATAGCACGATGGCGGACGTCAGAAACCTTCGCTGAGGATGTCTGGCTAAATGAATCCATAGACCGGCAAATGCCAGGATAACTAGGGCGATGTGAAGGTGGAGGAACGTCTCGTAGAAGGCATGACGAACGGCCGAGGGTGAGTGCAATACGAGTACCACAAATGCAACTGCAGCCTGGAATCCTGTCAGACAAAGACCAGAATCAGGATCCACAGAGTAGAAAGGAGGTGGATAGTTACTCACCATCAGTCCAGTATATATAAATTGACTGTTTCGAAACGACGCGGCAACAGCTTTCCATCCCTCTAGCAATTTGGTGTTAACTTTTATTAGAATTGGGCAAGCAAAAAGACTTACGTGTGTGAACCTTGTTGACTATCCAAGCAATGACGTGGGCGAGGGTTTCTAGAACCACAATCCTACCGAACCAGCGATGGAGCAGGTTCCAAGTGTCGAACGACACGTCGAGCAATTTGATCAGCGGGTTATTTCGTCCGGCGATGACGATGAGTGGCATCAGGTTGACAACGGCCATAGTTCCAGAGCGACTTATAATCATACCGAGAACATCTGATTCCTCCTTTTCAAACGGGATAGTGATGCAGCACAGGATCACATTCATGGTGATGATGCCTGCCAAGAGGGCAGCCTGGAATCGACTGGGCAGCGTGCCCATGTTGACAGCAGAAGAGAGGCGGAACTCCCTGTTGTGTCTGGCACGAAACAGCGGGGCGTAAATGACGTTCTTCTTTAGCCATGCCCAGTAAGGATCGGAGGGTATCCAATACCGCTGAGAGGCATTCGTGAGATTGGTGAGGCGCCGTATGTGGGCTTGGAAACGCAGGCCAGCGTTCCAGAGGAGGAAGAAGGCGAGGACGCAACCACCGCAGAGAATTGACAGCCGGGCAAGTCTATCATTGAGGGCAGCCTCAGCGGCCTCTTCCGCCTCATTTCCACCATGACCCCCATGTCTCTTCATGTGTAAAGCGGAGTTGAGTTCTTCAGCGTCCACAGCTTTAACGGCTGTGGTCAACAACGGCAGCAAGAGGTACTGGAGCCGCATCATGGGCGTATACTCGTGCTGTTGAATGCTCCCTCAAGGATTAAGCAGTGACGTTGAACAAAACGTTCCTTGGACGAGGCCAGACCGAAGCTGGCAAATCTGTCCCCTTTCTTTCCCGTGTTTGGAAGGCTGAAGGGCCAGCCCACAGCGCAATAGTACTGACTGATTCAGTAAATATTTTATACTCACAGTGTGGAAAAGGAGATGCTCCTTTGAGTTCCACACTCCTGACGCACGGGAAGGCCCAAGAGAAGGGGCTTTAGATACGTTGAGTATGGCGGAAAAAAGACTTATCACGGAGAGGTCCACTCGCTCGACTCTAGGGGGAGTGGATAGACATGCGGATTGGGACCGTGGGGGAATTGAGACGCGAGTCGAATTCAGGCCTGCAGCAGCAGGGGAGTACGAGGAACGTCTGGATGTTTCTTTCTTCGAGTGGTACGCTCACTTAGACCGGCGACGGACGAACGAGAGAAAAAAGGAAACAAATAAAAAAGTAAAAAGAAAAAAAAGAGAAAATTGGGGTGTGAGATCCAGACCGAACCAGCAAGGAGAGCCTGACTGATATGAGGAACCCGATTGCGACCGGGAGAACTGTAAAGAAATGACAAGCAGGCTGACAGAACGATGGAAAAGCGACAGGAACAGAAGAGGGTGTGATCGCTTGCTGGCAATGGTTGCAACTGGGAGCCCTGCTCAGATACTCATGACGTGGATGCCTGACAGAAGAGCGGAGTCACAACTTATCACTGGTCGGAGAGAGGACGAGAAGGAGGGACGGTGAAAGGGAACGGACGAGCAAGCAGAGAAGAGACAAAGTTGCCAGGAAGCAAAAAGAGTGACGGCGAAAGAGAAGGGAGAAGAAGGAGGGAGGCAACTCTGTTCTCACATTGAGGAATGGAGAAAACGGTGCTGAAGCCAGAGACAGGCCACATCCAGGTTGGACGGGAACTGGATCTGAAGGGACAGTGCAAGGGGCATCTGTGCAGGGCAAAGGGGTAGGCTTGGCCAATTCGCGTGGCCAAGGACTAACTCTGTATGGACTAGCACAGCAAATTCTCACACGTCGGGAAGTCTTGCCCAAGATTGGTTCACAGATTCATCGGACTATTCCTCTGTATCCAGGCATGAAATGTTGGATCTGTCCCATCTCTGTGCCTGTCTCTGTCTCCGTCCGTCGCTTCCTCTAGCTCTGCCATAACACAGCACATCGGAGGACAGGTCAGATCTTGCAGTCATGTCCAACGACTTCCCTGCAAATTTCGCACACATCCTACCCGCCCCGCTGCATGGCTCCAGCCAGCAGCATCCAGGTGGCGGCGGGTGGACAGCGGGCGGCTTGGCCGCCCCCCCCTGCTGAAACGCGCCAAGGTGAGAAAGAGAGATTTCCTTGCACGCAGTCCACGGGCAGTCTGCTCTGCTCTGCGTCTGGAGTCAAGCTCGAGTCTCGACCTCTGCTGATCACCAAAGTCAATGGGGCACTGGAAGATCGATCGAAATTCTGTCGTAATCTCAAGATCTCATGCTACTTACTCGCGATTCCAATGACGAAAGGATGTCGACACAGTTGGTTGGTTACGTACTAGTACTAGGTCGCGTAGTGTTTACAAGGAGTTTGGTAACTTAAAGTTTCTCTCGAGAGTTTTGGACAACTACTCCGCAGTTACTGGGAGAGATGGATAATTCCATTCTGACTAATATTCTCCGGCCATCTGCAACACGTTTGAGAGATGAAACGAAACACAACCCGAGACACCCACGACTACGCTACTATTACTACTACTACGGCTACCTCTTCACAAGTCCTGCATAGCATCAGCCGGGAGACGAGCTTCCCAGGTCCACCACAATGGTCATCCGTGATCCAGTATCTAGACCTCGAAACTGCACATCGGACGGATTCACAGCACTACTTTAGGTACTTAGATGGGCCGAGTATTTACATCGTACCTTCTATGACTTCTTCGACTGGAAGCCATTTCACTAGTAAGATACCACGCGCCCCTTACTACAGTGGGAGTCCAGAGGAAGAAGGAAAAAAAAAACACTGTCATGTTCCTTCGATTCAAATCCAGACGTGACAGGTTGACATCTGACGACGACGTTGTTACAAGATTAACATAACAGGGAATAGAACTTTGATAACAGGAGGTCAATTACTCCGGATATACTCTTGTACCGCAGTTCATCCGCTATGTACATACGGAATATTGGCACATGATGTACCGACTGCGAAGCAGGCTTTCCTTCCCAGCTTGTTCTGCCACTCTCTACAGCCTAGTACTCGTCATCTCCCACTTCTGCCTGTCTTTTCTCTCTTTCCTTCTCCTACAAGCAAGCATCTATCAGAATAATAGTAATTCCAGTTGAATTCCATCTCCAATTGTGGAATTTTCTCAAAATCCCAATTCATCTCCGGCACTGCCAAGGTTTATAGCCAGCAGGCCTAGTTGTTTTTCCGACACCATGCTCTTGCAGGGATACTGCCGGGTCACGCACTTGTCGAGTGTAACCGAGCCTCCACTGGCGCATCCGGCGTCCCGATAGGTTGTATCCAAACTCCGTCTTAACATTGCCGCCTCCATCGACTTCATCCCTGTTCTTTTTGCATCAGATCTAAGGAATGAAGCGTTCGACATATCGTCATTGTGTGTGATCCTTGTTTTTTTTCTTGACTCTCTCGCTGACGACGCAGACGACTGGGATACGTTTGCTGATGACATCGAACACTTCCATCCATTCTTGAATTCTTCAGACACCCGTTGGCGTGTGCAACGGTGTGACGGGCTGCATGCACCTCGAGATGCATTGTCCTCTGCAGTCGTAGCGAGTGATGCATTATCGGCTTGATTCTTCAGTACCATGTTCCCCGTAATGCACCCCGCAGTATGATGGGGTTTGTTCCGTCAACATGCCATGCATAGACACCCACCGTGCACAGAACCACTCAAGTTGGAAAATGAAATAAGAAAGAGGGTTGGAAATCTGCTCATCCCATTCATGTTGTTCTTAGAGGAAGCTAGCCCACCCAACATCGACGCCTACCTAGTCTATTTTTGTATCAAACGAAAGGACGTCCGATAATATAAGTTTGCTGGACACGCGCATGAGATCGCATATCCAAACACGCTCCAACCATTGCAAAAGAAAACATGGGGGGGTATCACACAAACAAGCTATCTCAAAGAGCACGGCAAAAACCCAAAAAATGGAAGAAGAGAAAATAACGCCCTGAACAAATCAGAGGACCAGAACAATGCAGAACATCACTTCAAACGAAAACTTAATTCATCATCACTCGAACCCTGGGGGCACGGGACAACCCTCCCCAAGGAAATTGGACCTGAACCCTTCAGACACGACTGAGACTTCCTCGGACGCAGCTGGCGGTTCCTCAAACCCTCGCGCGACGCTGTGCTGCAGGAGGATGTCGAGGCTGAGGAAAAAGACGGTGCAACGGAGGAAGACCATCTCCTTGAGACGCCTAGGCAGTTTCGAAGAACAGGGGCGCTGAGAAGGACGTCGTCATCTTCGCGCTCATGGGCATCGTCTTCGTCGTCTGATGGATGATTGTCGTCATCCGGCTTTCGGCTCTCAGTAGCAGAATTGGCAGTAGCCGCCCAACTTGCGTAGCAACCACTGTGCGGAATCACAACCTGGACCTGTGTCGTAGTATCCGCCTTGGGTACAGTCGTCGATGATGGGACCCTGATGACGACTTCGATATCACTTTGCTTTCGAGGGAACAGTGACTGGCTGTCATCTTTCATGGTACGGTCACGCTCTAGCATTGCTCGACGCCGAGTCATAGGTCCAGTAAGCCTCTCAGACGGAGAAGGAACTCCACGCGGATGGTCTTCGTCAGTGCGATCGTCTTCGTAACTTCTGTAACAGGGCATCGTCTTCCTGCGACGTAACCGGTAGCGAAGGCCAAAGTTACGGTCATGCATCGCATGTTTAAGCCGTTTGTTACTGCCAGACAAAAACTCAGGAGGCAGAGACTTTCTTTTCGTCCGAAAAAGAGGCGGAGACTGAAACCCTGATAATGCATCGCTGTCATCGTCAACGTCATCGCAATATTTAAGCTCTTCCTCTTTGTCCATCTCTGCCTCTCCGACTGACGAAGGCGCAGTACTGGTCTTCCCACTCTCCCCGCTTACCACAGATTCGTCGTTACATGACCGACTTGTTCGTCGTGAACAAGCAGTAGGCGACCCACCAGACGCAACCCCGGAATGATGACAAAGCTCACCGCGTCGCACCCCCGGCCTCCCAATGGGCGAATTCGCAACCCACTCGCCGATACCGTCTTCCCACCTGAACTCCACTGCAGGGAGAGCAAGTGACGGTGTCCAGGGCGCTGAGGGTCCATCATCACCACCGCATCCATTGAACTCAAGGGTCTGTAACCGTATCTTGAGATCTGCCACTTTCTCTTGAATGTGCAACGCCCATGTGTGATGGTCACGCAGACAAGTCATCTCGGCAAACCTCAGCGCTACCTCGATAGCTACTTTACTCAAAACGGCCCATAAAATAGGCTGGGACTCGAGAGTATTCGTCGATGTCAAAGCGTCTGTGAGGTGTTTGAGCTGATTGAATCCGTCTTCGCCCTGGGATCGACCCCAGCACCGAGCTACTTGTAAAACCAAAAGAGATAATTCGCTCACGAGTTCTCCACGGTTCGAAGTGAGACCAAGAAAGCGCTCAAAATTGACCAAAGTAGGACTTCCAATAGTGATACCATGTCCCAAACACGAACAATTCAAGAGGAAGTCGGCCATGAGTATGTAACCAATACGTAATGACTGCAAACCAGAAAAGTGCGGAGTCTCTCTATGGGAGTACCTGAGCTCTATTCCTCGCTGCGCGGTCGTTGATACGAACGAGATAATCTTCTTCATGGAAGTGCTCGTAACGTTCGCACTCTTCATGTCAGTAGCAGCGTGATTGAGTTTGGCAAGATGCGCACCACAGAGAAATGTGAGTATACTGGAAATAGCATTAGTCAACGCAGTCGATATAAATTCATCGCAACAAGTATCGTGTTCCTGCAGGATGTCACTTGCTGCAGACAAAGCCGCTTCCTCTCTTCTTGTCTGCGAGAGGCGTGTCTGTTTTTTTGGCGCGGGTCGAAAGATGTCGGGAAGGGTTATGGAATTAGAAGTCGTGCGGAATCCAAGAGCTGCATGCAATACAGTGACAAGAAGCCGTGCGGAATGAGTTGAATTCGCATCATCACTCGAAATTGATTGAATGGCCTTCATCAGAATCGGCTGTATTGGCTCGGTCGCCATCCACTCCACAGGCACCACTTGACGAGTGGTAAGCGTTGCCATCTCTTGAGACCAAAATCCCAAACGTCCTGTCTGAGTTGCGTACATTTCCAATGTAGAAAAGGGATCGTGAGAGAACAATGAGTTATCCAGACGGCCAGGTGGCGGGATGCGAGGGCCTGTAGAAAGCAATGACGATAGCAAAGCCTCAGCCGCATCATGGAAGAGAGCATCTGCCGAGGCCAAGACGAGAAACCGGCACAGCTGCGGCGAAATCCATCGCTTTCTGACGGCTTGACACATCAGACGGATCCCGTAAGTGCGCACCAATTGCTTGAGCGGTTTCCATCCCTGACCAAACAATGCAAATGTGCGTTCTAACTCGGTGATGATAAAATCTGCAACGTCGGTATCCTCGTCTTTGTCTTCAAGGCGGTCCAGGCGTTCTTGCTCTTGAAGGACGTACGCGGAGACCTTGTTCAGACTCATGGAAAACAGAGATCTGGCTCCACGAGACGCGTCATGCTGGTCAGCGGTCGTTCTGAGAAAATTGAGCCAAACGATATGAGCACCCTGGACAATCGCAAGATACTCTGGATGGCGGTAGTTATCACCAGTCTCAGTCCACGGTACCATATTCTGGACTCGGGATTTTAACGGCGCAATCCTTCTTCTGCCAGCCGCTTGGGCAGCGTGTTGGTCTGGAAGGCTACCGCTTTCTTGACAAGCATTCTCAAATCCATCTTCAGCATTTAATCGTCCTTGTTTACCCAGTATCAATGGCGTCGAGACCATAAACTCTCCTGGCCGCAACTTCCAGGATTCAGGACTCGTTGGAACAACTCTCGGTCGCTCCAGAGTTCCCGTCCGCCTGCGACCAGAATATTTATGTTTCACCCGTTTGTTCTCCACGCGCCCCGGCGCCCATGTCGGATCATCCGCTGAGGATTCAGAATCTGACGCATCGTCGCTCCTGCGCCCTTCCCTTTGTGATCTCGACAGTTCGCTCTTCCCAACAACGTTGTTGAATGTTTTATCATAGACATGCTCTTGTAATCCAAGCGGTACCGCTTTCCAATATTTTTCCAGCCTTAAGATTATCGACGTTAAAGGCCTCAGCGCGCGTTTGCACCAGCTCGAAGTTATTGGGACCGATGATTTTGGGCGTGCATCCGTGGCATGTGGCGTTACCATTCTTGCCGCTAAGATAAAATTCTAGAATAAATCGGATAACAGAGGAATTGCCCACGAGCAATTGCTCGACGAGCGTGTTTGCTTCTTCAACACAGCGATGTGCAGGTTAACACAGGCTTTTGCGGAGGGAAGCAGTGGTTTGTGTATCATGAGGGGTAATTCTGTCGTACAATGTAATGTGTTAAGTTATTCATTATTAAATAAAAGCCAGGTAATTCTAAGAAATATGGTAAACTACCGGCTGCTAAAACTGCACATCGCGAAGGGATGATATCGGCGTTCAAAAGCGTCTGCAAGGGTAAACAAACTGATGACGCCTTGCATTGGTTTGGGTGATAGTATATCCGAGATATCACGTGATTCGCATAACGGAATCGTGAAGAGCCATTGGAAGCTCTTCGACATGAAACGGAGAACAGAAATCAACTGCAAATTATCAATTGTGGCTCAAGACACCTGAATATTCAGCTATTTCTAGCAACACATTGCTTGCTGTTCCAAGTAAACACATCTAGCAAAACTATAAAGAATACATAAAGCACAGGCCCAAATACAGGTGCAAAAATAAAGTCTTGACATCATCCCGTCAGAAACAACCCAACCGACCCATTGCTAAGAAACTTCCTAGTAATAATACAAGGGAAACGAGCAAGTCTGGGCTGCGGAGAGCATAAGATCGTAGAGTAGAGATGTGCTTATGCGAAAAGAAGAAAAAGTAGAAACAGGTCTCCAATCATACATACCGATGTCATACAGAACAAACGTCAGATCCCCACCTCGCTATGTTTTGTAAAAACTTTTTGCAAGAACCTAGAAGCAAGGTCAAGCAATGTTGAGAACTAAGAAAAGTCACCTTAATACTTCAACTAAAGGTTATTGGTGAGGCAGGCACTTCTCAGACGGCCATTTACGAGGCATTAGCAGTAGACTGCTTCTTGCCCCGAAGTTTTGGGTTCCGCGCAGCGGCCCGCTTCTTTTGCTTGGCCTGGGGTGAGCTGGATTCACCACCCTCGATGAACTTCAGGAGCTCATCAATGCTCCTCGGATCCAGAGCCGGAGCGGGTTTAGATTCGACAGTCCCGGTTCCCGCATCAGAGGCATTCTGGCCAACCTGCGGTTGAGGCCTCATGCCAAGGGAGACACGACCACCAAGGTTGAGACGTCTCTGTCTACGAGCAGCGATGTCCTTGGCGTGTTTCGCGATCGACACGGCATTCTGCGTCAGCTGCTCCAGCCAACTCTCGGCTTCCTTCGTGTTGCGGTCGTCTGGGCCGAGTTCATTTAGGAAAATGTTGTACGAATCGCGCATGCGGTTAACAGCTCCCTTTGAATCCTGGTCAAGCGCAAGTGCCTGCGCAAGCTGGAAGAGAATGGTGGCAGTGTTGACAGACTGCCTGCCAAAGAGTTCCTCACAAACGTTCAAAGACAGTTCGAACCATTTGCGCGAGTCGGAGTAATGTTTGAGATTCTGCAACATAACTGCGGCGTTATTCATGGTCGTGATGGAATCGGGATGATTAGGTCCATAGATAATTTTCCAGAGATCCAGAGCGTGCCTAATGTAGATGAGGGCAGTCGCCGAATTTCCAGTGGCATGTTCAAAGAGACTGAGGTTGAGATAGCTCAAAATCGCATCTGCAGAATCAACGCCCATTGTGCGCTCCGTAACGATGACAGCCTTACGGGCCAGCTCGACGGCAGCATCTTTCTCATCGGTCTGGTAGTAGATCATCGACAGCTGATGGTACAACTTGGCAACCTCCGGATGGAGAATGCCATAAATCTGCTCATGCAAGGAAAGAGACTCTAGGATCAACTCCTGGCCGAGTTCCTTCTGGCCCTGCATCAGGGAGATACGCCCAGCCTCAAGCGCCTCTTCTGCGAGGGAACTCCGAGGCGCTGCATCCTTAACGATGGGCACAATGTTCATGATGTCTTCTGGCACGAAGGTGACAGCTGGTTTCGGGCTCTGCACCCGGTTCGGAGTGCTCTGGTTACTGCCCTTCTTTTTCTTTTTCTTGCTACCTTCTTCCGGTGCCGCTTGAGTGCCGTTAGGTGTAGGAACCTGCTCCTGGCTCTGAAGTTGAGACCGCTTGAAAGCAAAGTCCCTGGCTGCGAGTTGAAGACCAAGTTTAAGAGAGATATCACGCAGAAGCTGAAGATGGCGGAGAGATGAAGTCCAGTCCGCATCGAGTGTATACCTGTACCGGATTCTCACCTGCTTCTCAATGTCCTCCTTGAGGGAGGCGGGAGTCACCTTTTCAAAGGAGAAGTCACCATCAGGGTACAGTTCCCGCAAACCCGCATCAACGTCTGCCTGTGGGTTCGGGTTTACATCGGTGCCAAGCAAGCAATTAAGAAGGTGGGTGATGCAGGAAGCAGCGAAAGGAGGGGGCACTTGGCGAAGATAGCGGTTAGCAACGTGCTTAAATGCGCGAGAAATCATCTCCTGAACGAGGAGAACAGTCATAGAACGAAGTCTAGGTCCTTTTTCCTGGGCCAGTTTCATCACATGACCGAGGTAGCGGATGTTAATGCCACGCTTGTGGAGTAGTTGAGAAAGAGATTGGCCGTCCATTGGGAAGCCAACTTCGCCATCATAGAGGTCCTGAATAAGGTCAGGGAGCACCTTGTTTCTCAAGTATTCGCAAGCCTCGCGGACCTCTTGCTCATCGCGAGCCCATTCGGCCTTTTCCTCTTCCGTCTGTGGGACCTGGCCACTGAAGGCATCAGGGTTCAAGGCCAACTGAAAGTTGGAGATATCAACCCGTTCCTGCTCTTCTTTCTTCTCGGCATCCCCTGATTCCTCTGAATTCTCCTTTTCTTCACCATTAGCAAGTTTCTTCTCCTCAGCCTCACGTTTGGCCTGTCTGCGTTTCTCAACTTCCGCCTTGACGTATTGGCTCATCTTGTATCGCCAATACGAGTCAACAAGTTCGAGACGGAGAACAGACATCCGATGAGGGTAAGGTTCGTGACCCTCCACATCTTCGGTCCACAGCACGTCGAGCGGGGTGATACGGTACAAATCAAGGACATATTTACGTCCATCGGTGCCAAGAAGTCCCTTGGTCTCAACACTTCCCTCCAGGTCATGGCGTTTGCCATCTTTGTCCCAGACTGGATGTCTCTTCACGCGCAAAGCCTTGGAAAGCTTTTCAAAGACTGGGACAAAGTCCTCGTGTTCAGCAACAACGTCCTTGCCCTCAACACCACCGTAATCAATTTGGTGTTCGCCAGGCTCACGCTGTTTGAATATACCGGGAACAATGCTTTGACCCACAAGGCGTTTGCCCATGTAGTCAACGACGACGGTTCCAGGTGTGAAAAGTCCGGGGATATCCAGCTGGTTCACAGCCTTGACACCCAAAACGTCCTTGCCGACTGCAACACGGGCAGCCTCATCACCACCCTCTGAAGCGAAGGTACCCACGCCATCGGCGCCAAAGGAGAAGAAGATGTTGTTGTATACGAAAATCTGGGCATCTCTCCCCTCCGTTGGGTTCAATGGTGGAACTTCACCCCGTGCCACCAAAACGGCACCGCGGGCCGCCGCATCATTATAATCGGCAAAAAGTTTGGAAGTCAGTCTTTCCCGGAAGACTCTGTCTTGCACAGTGTCACGGGGTAATTCCCGGGTTGTCTGAAATTCTTCATTCCAATCTCTCAAGGTCTCAGAATTATCTATGCCCGCAATCAGATAGTTTTCCTGAGTCCTGGTGATGTCAGACTGGTGCGCGGTGAACGGGCTTTGCGATGGCGGGACAAGCCAGGGATTGTGAGGGATAGAGTTTTGGAAGGGAAAGGTCGTTAGGAGGTCCTTTTTGTTGTTATATTCCTGCAGCTCCTTAAAAGCAGCATCGAAAGACGGAGAAAGTAAGGAGATGAGGGTCAGCAGAGAGTGAGCACTATAGTTCTTGGGTGGCGGACGAGGGAAAGGGTCGAATTTTGTATTCGAACACTTGTTCACGTAGAATCCAGAGACGTGAGAGGTGATCTGATGCTGCTCTCCCTCATTTGTGGTGACTTGAAGATAGAGCAGGTGACCCCGCTGGCGCAGATGATACGGTGGTGGGTTCCATGGTGACAGCGAGATCGACTTGACAGTCTTTGGAGGAGATGCGGAGCTTCGGGGGAGAACAGTTTGCAGGTTGTACCGCGAACCCACGTCGTAGTCGACAAGTGAGTGAGCTTTCTTGGAAGCTTCCGCTCCGTTCTTCGCAGCAGAACCATCTTGTGTAGGCTCCTCGCCAGCTGCGACAGAATCATGCAACGATAGACCTGCGCAAATTCCGTGCAAGTTGTCCACGCGATCTCCAGCAGCTCCGATTAACTCCCTTATCCTCATAATATGCATGCGCGCCTCCTTTTCGGTATATGGGTCTTCAACAAGGACGATCTCAGAGTCAGGTCCAAGATCCTTGACCTCGGACAGCTCGATGTAATCGTTGATTCTTTGGCCATTGTGCTCGAGGTGGAAGCTCGTATATTGGAAGGTGCTGGGCAGTTCGACGATCGACTGGCGCAAGTCCTGCACTTGTTCCTGGCTGGACACCTTTAAACGGGAAAAAAGAGAAAGTTAATAGGAAGGAGAGCTACAATATATGGTTTCACTGGTTATCTTACCATCACTTGAATCTTGTAGGGCTCATGAGGCAACTTGACAGTGATCTGGAACAGGCCTGAGGCACATCATCAATCAGCATACTGCATGCGTGAGATTTTTGTGTTTGAAAGATTACTCGGACACACCTCCAGCATTGGAATCACCAGCGCCCTCTCCCTCAGCATGATCGGTGTTTCCATTAGTCAATTCAGTGTTGGTAGTTTCATTGGTAGTCTGCACCACATCTGTTCATTGTAAGAAGCGTCAGCCAGCTCTGCAGGGCAATCACCTGAAAAAAACAAGGACAAAAATCTCTTCCAATATCAACCATTCGACATCAACAACAGGAAGCTTCGTACCCTGGGGTTGTTCCACATTCTCAGCCGGTTGCGCCATTGGGACAGGGGTAGGTGTTGAACGAGGTGATGGGCGTAAAAGAAAAAGCTATGAAAAGCAAGCTCTGAAATTTCAATGGTGCCAAATTCAACCACGTCCCTCGGTGCCGTAGCTTCTACCCGTAAGGAGCGATGCGAGTTATTGTGGATAAGACGTGGAAAAATACGAATTGGATATATAGTACAATTGCAAAGAACAAGAAAGAAGAGAAAGATTAATGCATGACTTTTTTTTTTTGGTAGCAATTCAGCAGAGAAAAAAGTCTTTCGGGCCACTGGAATGTCTGGGGAGAAAATTTCACGGAGCCGGATTTTCTATATTTCGGAAGTTCTTGCGCAAAGAGCTCACGACGCGGCGCCCTCTGAGTCGCTGTGGCAGACTGGGGAGGGTCTCGTCGGCCCGAGAACATCCGAGGGTCTTGGCTAAACAGTCACGTGGACTGCTGGGATAAGCTCGGCGTTTGGCTTGCCAGCATCCGTCATCGGTCCGAACTTCGAACGGCAGTGCTCTCCCAAAGGGTTGTCTTCTTGGCAGGAAACATTTTTGGCGAGGGTTCCGCTTATCAGCGCGAGATGTGCTGTCACAAATTGGAATTCCTTGTTATTGTTGCCTTAACTACATCATTTATTCCCCTTGATTGGCTTTTCGTCATTCCCATATTTTTCTTCTACAAAGGTATTGTTGAATCGAAGCAGGATGCACAGAGTTGCCTGACCTTTGGGGCTGCAAATCATCACGATGATTGACTTTCTGTTGAACGAGCTGTTAACTAGCGCTTACGCAGAGCAGAGACACAGTCATGTACGGATAGTGGATCTGTTGCTGGGGCAGTAACTAACCTAGTTATCTTTTCAAATGAACACCTCAAAGCCAAGTCCAAAAACTCTACTGCATGGAGTGCATGATAAGAAAACGTATAGCGCAGCCTTGCGACAGAATTCCTCTTCTTTAGGGTATTTGAAGGTTTCCTCGCCGCTCTGCAAAGTCCTGCCTCAAGTGAGAAAGAGGAATTGGGAGTACTTAGGTCGTCTTGTGGGGCTACCATCCAGCAACCGGAGAAAATCTCCAATCGACCCATGTACCAAAGCCACGCGCCTCGCAGCTGAAATACAACGAGCTAAGCTTCAGCGCTGGGACACTAACAGCCACGCCACATCACGTGTTGGAGATGCTGATCCATTCGACAACTAGCGAGTGAATCTGTCGCCAGCCAGCCAGCCAATCCAACTTGTACATGACAGTCTTTCGTTTACACACCACACCGCAGCTTCGTCTTGCTGTCTCTCTTTTTTGTTTTCGTTCGTTACTCTGTCATTTCTGTCGGCGACGTTCAATTACGTACGCTCCTTTGTTTTTGCGCCTTTACAAGCGTACTGCGTATGTCTTGAGGCGCCATCTTTCCTTAGAAAAACACCCCAGCAACTTCTAGTGGGCCAAAAAGTTGGCGGCACTCACACTTGGCATCAGCAAATGTGTGCTTAGTTTGGCTCCAGCATGTTTTTGTTGAAACACTTCGGGCGCTGCAGAGTCGCTTATGGCGGCTTCTCGTTTCGAAGCCATTTAACCAGACCATCTCATTCTCCCCGGGCTTTGACGCCGTGCTCCCGCCAGTATGGCTCTCAGGATGTCAGCCCCAATCATGGACCGCCGCAGCCAGGCCAGGAGACCCCAAAACCAGATGAGGATGATAGCAAAAAGAGCGAATCTGAAAAGTCTACCTTGTGTAAGATGTTTGAATCTGCCGCCACGACCTTTGCATCCATCATCGTCCTAGGGTACGATCTCGTTCCATTTTCTGCAACCGTTGCAGATGTTGACCGTTGTAATCCAGGGCTGCCGGCTATTCTTATCATAAGTACTATAAACATTTGGTACTGCAAAAGATGGACAATGCTTTCAGGCCTGGCGATCCGGTTCTGGAAGTTGCGGGAATATCCCCGCTCATTCATACAGACGCCAGTGATACACGTCACTGGGTTGAACGCGAGGAGCAAAAGAAGGTCGATCAGATAGTCAGTGGGAAAGTCCAGGGCCACTACTATCTGCTCATTGGAGAGAAGGGGACAGGAAAGTCATCTATGCTTCTCGAAGCGATGAGGAAGATTGATGGGGAAGGAGTGGCCATGTTTGAGGCTCATGCAGACCTGGAAATCTTCCGGATAAGGCTAGGGAAAGCGCTGGACTTTGAATTCCACGAAGAGTATGTCTTGTCTAGTTATTATCCAAGTGGGTTTGGTCCACTGACCTTTTGCGTAGCTATATCGGAAGTCTCTTTAGCATCCGGGGGCCGCGTGACACAACAGCATTACTAGACATCGAGCGCGCTCTCAACAAACTTGAAAAAGTTGCGCTTCGGAGGAGAAGAAAGGCTGGAAGGCCTTTAATTCTGATCATTAACAGTACTCATCTTGTCAGAAATGATGAAGATGGGCGGGATCTTCTTGAAATGCTTCAGCAGCGCGCTGAACAGTGGGCAGCAAGCAATCTAGTGACCATGAGTTCGTATCTCCTGAATTTCAAGAAAATAATTTTAGCTCCCTACTAACAAAACGGTATAGTCTTCAATAGCGACGATTATTGGGTCTACGAGCGGCTGAAACGTTATGCATCCAGAATGGAAGTAATCCCGGTGCCAGATCTTCCCAGGAAGACAGCAATGCAAGCATTCCGTCAGTACCGGATGAAGTACTTCAACGAAGTACCGCCAGATGATGTTATTGAGCGGATATACCGCAAAGTTGGGGGGAGGTTGACGTTCCTGAATCGTATTGCCAAGTCCAAGGATATGATGGCGGCGTGTGAAGCGATCCTTGAAGCTGAGAAGACCTGGTTTCTTAACAAATGCTGGATACTTGGAGAGGAAATGGACGACGACGTCATGAATGAGCAGAAGTACTCTGTGAGTAGCCTCGCGAACCCGCCTGCTTCTGAGCCCGACGCATGTCATGTACAGGATATAAGCTTACGATATGATCCAGTCTGCTGCAATGGTCCTTGCAAAGGCTTTGGTGGATAAAGAAAAGGAAATGAAGACTGTTTACGACCCTGAAATTGGACATATCCTCCCACAGATGCCTCTACATGAGGCACGACAAGTGATGACAAGAGCTGATTTTATCGAGTCCTATGATCACGATAACCTCTTCACCATCGACTCGAACGCAATGGTTCGTGCGGATTCGGTTCCCATGCACATTGCCTTTCGGGAGATTTGCTCGCAACCTGGCTTTGAAGAGCACTTGGAGGCGACTCTGGAACGCATTTCGGCCATCGAGAGCTTGGGCAGGACCCGAGAATTGACCGTCAAGGACTTCTGGCACGGTGGGAAGTTCAAAGCCACTATCCGTGACCACAAAGGCCGAGAGACGGGAACTCTGGAGATTGGCGTTGTTCCCCCAGAGAAGGATGAGAGTGATAATGACAACAATGACGATAAGAACTAATTAAGGACAGGTGGTGTGGATTTTTCTTTTGTTGCTTGGTTTACTTTTCCATGCATTTTCACTGCCTTCCCTAATTGACCTTGCACCCTTGTGGATGGAAAATGCGGCTATTACTTCTTTGACCGAGTAATTTGGTCCTTTTTTCTTGCCAGTCTTACCCTGTTCTCTTACCCTCTGTGACATGTATATTAGATTTACCAGAGTCGCCTCCTGATACCCAGCTGGGCTTATCGTTGTTCATAGTTGTAAGATACGCCGAGTACTACTTAATTGTCTTTCGTTCCTGGCTGATATCCTTGAGATCTCTGCTTCCACGTCCTTTGACTGTGCAAGAAGTCACGCCATATGATCATCAAATGGCACAACTCTCTTCGGGCCTCAGTGATGTCAAATGGGTGCACTCCTCAGAAGCTGCTGTGTTTTTGCTCTAGTTAGTTAAGCTTCTCCAAGCTTAGGTAAGTGGGAGTGAGCCAAGCCTAACTATTAACAGTTAGTTATTCAGTGTGGTGACATCACTCACATGCATCCTTAAGCTTCCTGCCAACCTCCCCAAACAAACATCTCCCTTGCCGCATGCGGCGCATTCGTGGGCTCAATTTTGACAGCAGACTCGCCCGCGAACTCGAACAATAACTCGTCAAGCCGTTGTACAGACAACTCTCTTTGAGAGATTTTACGAGAGACCGAATAATGTCTCCTCGAAAGGGCACAGTTGCGACCTCCCCGCCGCGAAGACGTAAGCCCGTGACCAAAGCGCCGACGCCAAAAGTCCATCGTGAGACCGTGTTGTCGCGCTGGATACGCTCGCTTCTTCGCTTTATAGGAGCTACAGTATTGAGCTTGGTACTGAGCTCCCTTTTGTTTTCCTGGGCCATTCCCATCACCCGGGGGGATCTGGCGTGGACGAGTAAACGTCTTGACTCCTGGTGGCATGTTGCGGGCCTTTTGGCGTGGAGGGTAGTTGAGCTTGGAGTGCCTTGGGTTTTGCGTTATGACTGTAGGGCTCAATCTCCTGTTAGATCAGAGAGGATTCTTGTTTCTTTTTTTTTTTTTTACATGTGCTAATGGGGCCAATGCCAATTGCGAGGTCATTAGCACGCGATGTCGTGTCGCTAGCCGCTCATAGCCTTATGCCGACCTACATCCTCCTCTCGAGCTTCTACGGAATCCGACCAACAACAATCCTGACTGTTTCCGCGATTAACGTATTCTGCATAGTCGCACCTTTCATCTTCCGTTCGCCAAACCCCATCCGCTTGACCCCAGCTACTTCCTCTCAACAACGGCCAGCCGTGCAAGACACAAACACAGCTTTCTACACCACTATCTTCGCAACGTTAATCTACACCATCGCAATCTACATGAGCTACTCAAGTTGGGTCCCCATTTTTCTCATCAATCACTTCGACGGCCTCCCGGACCTGCGCTCTGCCCATGAGGGTGCAACAATGCTCCTCCCCACCTTCCTCACTTACCTTCCAGCTGGGTTTGCCGCGCGGGACTTCCTTCTCGTCAGCTCGGCGGGGCATCCTCGTGCTGAAGAGCGAGGACCTGCGTACAGAGAACAGCCGGGTGAGCTCCTAATATCGTCTCTCTATCACAGGTACTGGGTGCCCCGGAGAACGAAGACGAAGATTCTTGTGAAACGAACAGCGGTTTTGGCTATGATGATTATGGCAAATACCGTTGTGCAGCTGCTGGGCACGATAAACGGCGCAGACCTGAAAGGCTCACTTGGATGGGCGGGTATTTGGACAGTCGCAACCGTGACCATTGCAGCGGCGTTCTCCTGGATGGAAGCGGTTGACTGAAGTTCTTTTTGTTCCCACGCTCCATGTTTGCTCGGTTATATTTGAATAGTTTTCTACGGGGCACTTCATCGGTCGGTTTTCGGGATCCGTACTTTTGAGTTGAAAACCAACTAGTGCATGACTGCGTTTCTCATTCAATCTTGCATCTTTTACTCTGGTTTGAGTCTATGGTCTTTCTGCATTTGTTCTGCTGTCTAATTCAAGTCGGCGCAGGCAGGCGAATTGGGGAAATGCGAAGGAGAGAAAAAGGTACGACTTCGTGACTTGAGCTTGAGGTATTCTTCTCTTGCTGTAGTATACTTTTGTGATGGCTCTACACGATGACTCGTCAACAGTAACAAACAAAATACAGGCGATATGTCTACGTCGGTATCTCCATAAAAATATGAGCCCTAGCTAGCCACTGTCATCTATCTTCCTCTAACCACATTCAGCCTCAGGAGTAGATACATAGAACTGACCAGGCGCGGAGTTAGATAAGGATGAAACATGGTAGGATTAAATAGACGAATACAAGAAAACATCAATACCTGCTACGCCAGACGGACAAGAGCGGCTGTGGGGAATAAGAGAAAGTGAGAAGGATGCATTTGCGCCAAGCTGGACGAGTCCATTACACCGAAGAAAAAGAGGGACTGTGCCATAAAGAGAATATACAACGGAAGAGCACTGCGAGACGGGGAATAACAGACACAAAACACGGAGAATCCAACTTAACAAGCGCAGCCTTCCTTTGCGGTGGCTGCATTCCGGTCCCGGAGATTGATCCGTGCGTCATCACCTTGCCTTCCGCCAGCCGCAATACCTCCCTGGCTCGCGGCAGCGCCAGCACCGGGACCTCGGGAGCTCTTCAAGCTGGTTTCTGGTATAGCGTTAGCAATGGCGGTGAATACCTCCGTCACATTCACTCCAGTCTTTGCACTGGTTTCGAAGAAGAGCAGACCCTCTTCCTCTGCATAAGCGCTCGCCTCGCGCTTCGAGATTTTTCTCGCGTCCCCCGTCGCGGGTTCATCGACGTCTCCATCATGCTCGTTCGATACACCCTCGGCACCGCCTTCCGGCGCATCACCGCCCTGTGAAGCGGATCCTTCCCCAGCTGGTTCACTCCCGTCGTCATTTGTAAGATCCAGCTTATTGCCAACCAACGCAATCACAATACCCGGGCTAGCTTGGCGCTGGAGCTCCGCAACCCAATGCTTAGCTTTTATAAGAGACGACGGTTTCGTGATATCGTAGACGACAAGTGCGGCCTGGGCGTTACGATAGTACATCGGGGCCAGAGAAGCGAAACGTTCTTGGCCCGCGGTATCCCAGATTTCAAATTTGATTGTGCGTGTTGGAAGTGAGCATTTTTGCGTCAAAAAGGCAGCTGCATTTATTTGTCACTCCCGGTTAATTCCAAGACGAAGAAATCATGAAGACACATTCCAGATCAGCAGAACTGTACCTCCTATCGTGGGCTCCTTATTCTCTTGGAAATCATTGTTGACAAATCGTAGAACTAGCGAGGACTATTTAGACCAAAACAACGGGGTTAATATGTTATCATCCAAGAGGATATGCCTTTACTCCGTTGGCAAGCTCCAACGTACCTTTCCAACAGCCGCTTCGCCGAGCAGCACCAGCTTCACACTGCTACTAGGCTTGGGTCCGGGTGTGCTGGGATCTGCCATCGTTTTAAAATCGACACTGTGATCAAGGATTGTTGTAATTGCAATTCAGGAATGATGAAGGCGGAATGTTTTAGACAAGTCGTGCTTCTCCGGCCAGCAAGAGACGTAGATGCTGAACGGTACAACTTTAGGGCAAACGGAGACGCAGTAGACAGGAAAAAACAGGCCTCTAGAATAGCCGTGAGTATGAAATATCCCAATCCGGGTAGAGCCAAAGAAAGATTTAGGCTCTGAGAGGAGGTGCTGAACGCTGGATGGTGTTGCAGTATGTCTGGGATGTGGAGAGCAGTTGATGGAGAAGCAGGCCGATGGGAGCTGGCTCAATGGGGCTTAGCGTGGAGGTAAATCACATGATGTATGCCAAGAACTCGAATGCTGAAAAGGTCTGGCTTTGACAAGGGACTCGCATTTTGCAATCTTCGGAACAGACAGCCTCCTCATCCGCTATGGAGAGTAAAATGTAAAGTTCGGGCAGATTCGAAGTAGGTGAGAATACAACCTTCAGAGCAGGCAGTCGTATTTCAGTATTCTCTCGGGCGTCCCCAAGAGCAGTAACCTCGGCTCTAGCAGTACTAACTCGTACATTATACCGTCATGTATTAGAACAGTAGTAGTATGCCAACCACTGGTATCCAAAAAAAGGGAACGAATACTCTAGAGACAGAATTAAAAATTATATTCTTATATCAGAAAGCTAGTCAAGGATGATCTCAAAGGAGACAGGGATCCAGCCCTCAAAAACCACAACACAAAAACGTGAAGCGTATCGATGGAGAAAAGCAAGGGCATATGAAATCCAGTATTAATACATGGTATCGGTGAAGCCACAAAAAGCGATTTCCAAGGCGCCAATCCCGGTCCCCGGGAATGCTCATTCCCAGAAAAAAGAGAAAAGGAAAAAGACAAAACGGAACCGGGCCTGTTGCGCAAACGGTGTGGTACACATAAAAATGCAAACCCAGAGAAATTAAAAGGAAATAGTGATAGAGACAGAGAAGAAATGGTCGACTGCGAAGTCTGAAAAGTCTAGTCCAATGATATCTCTCGTGCTTCTGAAGCCCCCAAGTCTATGTGCTGAACGCCGAATTGAAGAGAAAATTCCCACAATTGAATACACAAAGGAAAATAAAAATCGCGGAGGGGGTCGTGACATAATCGAAAACGAAACGATTCGGAGACGCAAGATGGGGAGTAGGCGGCTTATTAAATGCGAGAAACGGGGCGTGTAGAGTCAGGCGTATCGTACTTAAAAGGATCGGTTCGTTGTAGACGAACGTTTTAGGCTAGCAACGTTGCGAAGCTGACAATGGCTATGGCGAAGAGCGAGACGATCGGAATAGATATAAGGTTAATAGATGGGTCCAAGCTCAGAAGGTGTCGACTGGCACTCTTAACGCCGCTTCGGGTTCGGGGGTCCCGTTCCAGGCTTCGGGACGCCAGTTGTGTCATAGCCACCACGACCCATGTCTGTCAACACATAACGCTGCTTTGGCGGTGGTGGCTTGGGAACGCCAGTTGTGTCGTATCCACCGCGTCCCATGTCGATGACCGAGACTGAATATCCTAGTATCATCATTATCTGGCTCCTAAGAACTGAATGTCAGAGTCCAGTCTATATTAGAAATGAGGTGGGGGAACAATTGGCCACGGTAGAGATTTGTCCTCCAGGTCAATCCACGACTTTTCTTTGGGATTCTTGACTCACGTTTTCTGAAACGAAGATGCAAGTTTCAGATAGTCCACTCGCAGGTTGTGGGTTCAACGAGTGTCAAACTTCGCTATTTTCTTGAGATCCAGTTCAATGTGTGTTGGTTCAGCTGCCAGCAGAGGAGGCCCAGGTAGGTCGTTTTTTATAGTAGCTCGAAGGTCCCAAGTGATGTGATCTCTTCTGGAGATTATTTAGGTCTCTGTGCGGGTTGTCCGTGAATGAGTGGTCAGGGCAGAGTGATTGTGTCTTTTGCACATTCGTATGATATCGTGATCGATTATATAGTGAACAATGACCGGAATCGAGGTACTGCCAACTAGCTGGTGTGACGGAGCGAAGCGGGACACGGAATGCAAAGATGGTTTGTGCGAAGACAACCGGTAGATGAGCGTGAAGGTAGCCAGGAGACAGGGAGCCAGCTCAGAGGAGGGGGGTTAGCAGTAGTCTCACAGACGGAAGGGGTTGTTGGGCAGGAAACTGAAGCCAGAGGGGAAAGGGAAGTAAGTGATCGTGCGGGAGCCTCCATGATATTAAGAAAGATAGCCGCCTTCTGGAGGTCGAGACAAAATTGGGCCCCTTGCCTAGACTGGCGAACTAAACAAAAAATTTTTGGCAAGGTTGAGAAGTCTGACTAGTATTCTTGTTCTTTTTTTTTTCTCCTCTCTTTTCTTTGTGACCACATTTCAGGGGAAGCTCCGTGTGGATACTTCCCGTCAACTGGGTACCCTGTATGGGGCGCGTAACGGCACAACCTGCCCTGGCGAGGACAGCGGCGGTACCCCTGTTTTCCTTAGCCGTGATGACGCATCTGTTACGCCGGGTTGGATGGTCTAACATGTACTTTCTGCGACTAATCGACAAGGTAATTTCATCCCACGACGGGCAGTTTGACAGCCATTCAAAAAGCCATGAAGGAGCTTGTGCAAACACAAACACTTTTTGAGTGTGCAGCCCACATTTGCGTTTGCTGCGTTGGTCTTACTTGGACCAGGAGCGTCGCAACGAACACCGATCCCGCCCATCTCCGTCGTCCTCTCTTCCTTGCTTGCAATCAAAAAAAGGGTCAGTTTAAGCAGGCAGTGCAAAGGTAATCCTGCTCTCGAAGTGCTACGCTCATCGACTTTTCCCCGGCCATGCTGCTCACAGCGCAGGAAGTGGATAAAGATGAGGGCTGTTAGGGCTGCTAAGTTCAAACTGTTGGGTTTGTTCCAAAAAAAATCAGTAGGGACAGTTTCCCGGGCTAGTGCCGTTTCACCTTCAGCAGTACGCAACTACAATTGCGGACGCGGAATCCACACTGGAAAAGTGGGAGCAGCCTTTGTTGATGTCTGATGCCTCAAAACTCCGTTTGACAGGTCTGAGGGAGAGGATAACCCAACTATTTGGACAACTACTGAGGCTGCATGTCCAGGGCCAGGCGATTTTTTATTTCCTACGCGTAATGATACCTGGTGAATTCTGATCGGTTGAATAATACTGCTGTTTGCTGTATCGAATCACCCAATATAGATTCTAAATGAGCTTCTGCATAACTGGAAAGTCGACCAGTCGGATTCCAGAATCCGCTCAGCGCTGAACAAAGCTGGACAGATGTGAAGGGCCCAAGATTCCAAGTTGGAAGGGTGATCGATCATTTCTACTCGTAAACTCTTGCATCTTCTTCTGGCCAATCACTTCGCTCCACAGACCAGGGAAAAGAACCGGATTCTCTTTTTATCGTTGGTCTATTTTTGTGCCCTCGGGACTCGTACTTGCTTTGTTCCAGAACATTTCATGCTGTGGAACACATGCGGCTCCTTGACACAGTAACTTGGTCAATCCTTGGGATGATGCCAGATGGCCCATGGGTACTCCGAAAATCAGATCGTAAGTTGATGCACGTCGCGGTAGCCTGCGGCAGTTTGCATGCGGACGGAGTGCCTGCACGTCGATTCGTCGATTCGGTCCGCAGAGCCATTCTGCCAAAGTGGTGGGGTCGTATTACAGCCATTATTACATACAGCGTATGTATCATTTCAGTGTTTCGTATTCCCAATCGAAGATCTCAAAGAATAGATTCACTGCCGGAGATTTTTTTTCTGGAACTTACTATGTGCTATTTATTGAGACAGTTCTATTCCAGGAGGATTATCACTAGCCTATGCTCATCCAAATCGCGTGATCAAATACTGGTGGTCCACTCTTTAGCACTCAGGTCATGAATAGTAGCAATATAATCGTACTGCCCCTCCCAACTCCCCCTCCAGAATCCGTTCCACTCACGCAGCCAGTTTACACTTCCCCGTTGACACGTGCTAACATGTGGAGCTGGCTATGATACTGGGTGAAAGGTTCAAGGCTGAGTTTCAGGCTAATAATCATAATAATCATTACAGAGTAATCCTGCGTTGCACGCGTCCCTGGCGCCAATTATCACACTATGTAACTTTATGACACCAATACCTTCTGCCATCCGACGCGACGAGGACTCAAAGCAACGATGATGGGTCAAGCGACTCCAAAGCTCATCACAACTCCCTGCCACGGTCCAACCCTGCAAACTCAGGTCTGACTCTCCTCAGCAGTGCTGAATGCGCGGCAGGTGCACTCATTGCTAAGCACTAAATGAGCCATCTCACCTGATCCCCTTTTTTTCTCCGGCCTTCCTTTGTCTCCAGATGCCGTACGGGCTCCGTGAGCTTTTCGTCGCGTTCAATCCACGACTTGAATCCCGATAAAGGATAAGGTCATGCCCTCCTGAGATTCTCCGGTCTTAGATTAATAGATTCACAATAATGTATAAGGTCCAGGCAGACGTAACGTGACCGCGGATTGAATGAGAGAATTTTTTTTTCCCCCCTGCTTGTCTGTCTGCCGCGTTGCTGTGCTTGGCAACCACGTGTGCGCTTTGCCGTGTTCGGCAAGGATCCTTAGGCCGTTACGCATCTAGAAGCGCGCTAGAAACAAGGAAGCTCTCCAATCTTTGACGCTTGTTGGGGAACCCCTGAAGATCGCGGTTTTTGAAAACAGGGAATACAAGTAGTAGTTGTTTTTTTTTCCACACTAAGTTGGTATTATTGTATCAATTGGCGTGATCTGATAGACTACTACACAGTATTACGTGGAATGAAAAGCAAGATCACTGGTAACTCTTTTTCATGAGTGATGCTACTTGACTGAGCTTCTCATCCTTCTCCCAAGGCGCCAACACACGGCTCCGAAATCCGGGCAGGGCTTGATTCATCTGCAACCTCGGCGGACTTGAAGCAGGTTGCAGTAGTTTCGTCTCCACCCAGCCTCTCCAATGGATTGTGTGGATCTGGATGACGGCCCGGCGCCGCCCTGCACGCATTGTTGGGACCGCTGGTCAACCACGTTGCGCTGCGGGTATCTTCTCAACTTCTCAAGTTTCTCGATCCCCCCAAACTATTAGACGATCATCGCGATCATTGCGATTTCACGGAGTAAGACTAACCATCAATGAAATGAGATGCAAGAAACATGGCATTCTTACTCGCCTTACCTGTGCTGCCTCGTGATCAAAGCCTACCAGACATAGGAGTGTTAAGTCAAAGTTGTCCGCGAGTCAGTTGTTGTACTTGGGAGATCTCCAGGTTTTTGGCACAGATTCATCGAACGACTCCAACGGTTGGCTACACAACTCCTTTACAAAGCACTTAGTAGTTTTAGCGTCAATATCTTTTCTTACCTTAACCGGGGTCACGATTTCTACTACTGTTATGGCAACTTGCTATAACCATGCTCCAATTAATCACACTCTCAGGACATAATGTGCCTCTTACTATATACTATCTAGTATTAATTATAACCAGACAGGCACTTTGTTGAAGAGTCGAGCTTCTCGTGTTCCTCTGATCACCGGAAAAGTGTGGGACTGAGAAAAAAAATCAGCAAAAGAGAATGGAGACAGAAAGATTGGTGGACGGAGTACCGTGTGTATTCAAAACCTTCCTTGATACCACTTTACTATCTGGTGATATCATATTGATACGTAGTGATGATGCCAAGTATCCGTAGTCGTACATTACTACCTATCCTGGGTTACGCAACCGGGGAGACAGACCCGGAGGTACTATGTCAATAGACTTCGCCGGATTGTCTCCAAAACAATGGTATCTGGACTCCAGTGATGAAAATCCCACCGACCGGACCCATTGACTATAACTTCAGGCTATTCCCTTATTTGTTGGCGTCGCCATGTCCTGAGACGCTCAATCATCTTGGAATTTAGCCTCGTTGATTGGCTGGATGGATGGACACGCAAAAAAAGGAACGGAAATGAAGGGGTCTCTTTCCCAGATGAAGAAATCTGAAATTTGAAAACAATAGTACGGATATCATTACTCCAAATCAAGTTACTGGGGAAACGGTCCATCCTCACAGAGGGCATGTTTGACCGACGGCGAGGAAGACTACCCGGACTCTCCCGTCCTTTTCTGAATCTGCGCCATCAGCATCTCAAAAATCATCGCAATCATTTTGGCCGCTTCTCAGTGGCTACCACCCGAATGGGAGGCGAAAAGTACCTTGCGGATCCAAATGCAAGCCACGTCTAGATCTCAACTCGCCATCAGATCGAAGAAGAAAAAAAAAGCAATTCATGCACACAAAAAAAGGGGAAAAAGAAGAGAGTGAAGAAAAGGATCTACCATTTTCGAGAACCCACCTGAAAAGATCCTCATCCTCGCAATTCCAGGAGGCAGCTGGGTCGAACTTGCAGAGTATTGTTTGTTCCGTGGATATTACAGTAAAGAGAGGGGAAGTAGTTAAACTCTTTGTCTCCTTTTCTGGCGCTTGACAGACCACAGGATAGGCAACACACGATGAAGTTGATAGGTCTTCCAGCAAGTAACAGGTCAGAATTAAAACCCAACACTTGGCTGACCAGCGGTTCAAGTCAAGTGAGGCAAACACAAGGAAAAGGATGTAGCGGTTAATTGTTCAATATCAAGCAAATGTGAGTGCAGTACCTATTCCAGAGGGACGGGAGATCTACTGTCGATACTAAGCCCGCGGGCCGCCCTTACTACTGCAGAACTTTCTTTTCGCGGCATTGCATTGCATTTCGCTTGCAAGAGCCTACCCGCTACTACTGATGAAGCAGGAGCAAGAAGAGCTTCGTTTTGCTGCACGTGGAGACACCTTGGCCTGTGTCCCGTCGTTCGTTTTGAAGCTAAGGCGGAGCAAACATGTCACTGCAGCGAAGTGCCTTCGCCAGCTATCTCAGAACCAACGGATCCATGTTCTACCAGCAAAATGCAACATTTATTGTTCGATCTCATAAGGAAATGTACATGATATGCATGACCAAGTCAAAAGGAAAGTCTAACTAATTGCAGTCTCTGCTTGCTGTGTCAGACAGGGAACAAGACTAATAGCTTCTAAGTTCGTGGAACGGTTCAATGTGTTTGAAGTGATAAACATGGTAGACTCTACTACAAGCTAGCATAGCCGCTTGCTGATCATTGCAGGACATTGGACAGCATCGCTGTTCTCGAAGGTTCAGGGTGGGCTGTTGACGCATTGGTACGCCATCTCAAACTGTGCCGCGTGATCAACCGCTGTTACAAAGGGCTCATCAATAGGTCTCTGCAGAAGGTGCCATACCTCTTCATTTGTTTGACAGATGAGCACAGCAAGACTCTGGCCTGGTTGCTGAGAAATATTCAGGACCGTACATGACTCATCTGGGCCGGTTGCATTCGCTTCCTGGTTAATGGTAAACCCGAGACAGCGGCATTTCTCCAAAACTCCTTTCCTCAACATAGCGCTCTTCTCGCCAATACCCCCTGCGAAAACCAGTGCATCGACGTTACCATCTAACTTGACAAAATAGCTGCCGATAAAGCCAGCAATGCGGTCCACGAAAATGTCAAATGCGAGTCTATGGTTGTCTGTCGCAGGGTTCTCTGTCGCGATCCCAGAAAAATCAGCAGTACCCGTCAGAGATTTCCAACCGGACTTCTTGTTTAGAATGTCTTCTGCCTAATTGAAGTATGAATTTGCTTCATGCAATCTTGCCAGTGGAACGTGCACAAGGCAGTTGCATCTGACTCACCACGCTAATATGCATGTCCTTTGTGCTCGAGGAGCTTAGTTTACCTGCGTCTGACGTGTAGTGAAAGACGAGACTGCTATTATCAGCACCACCATTTGAGTAAGTTTTTCGTTAGCATCTGACATACCTCGGGTCTACATCTCCACTCCTGCTGGCACCTGGTAGCCCAGAAAGCGGAGTCAAGCCCATCCTGCCGTACCATTAGTTCTTGAAAGGAGGTGGCTCTCAGTTCTTCATTGTCGCACTTACGATGTATCGATGGACTGGCCGTTTTGAATCGCACATGCTGAAGCACCACTTCCAAGATGTAGAGCAATGAGATTGGTTTCTTTCATGGGTTTTCTCAGAAACTCTGCGACGGAGCGCAATATGAATGAGTAGCTTATCCCGTGGAATCCATATTTCCGCAGCCAGTTTGCTCGTGCCCTTCCGGGGTCAATCGGGTAGGTCTTGACATAATCCGGCAGGCCCTGATGAAACGTGGTGTCAAAATAGGCAGCTAGTTTCACATCAGGTATTTCTTTCATGCATGTTCGTATTATATCCAGAGACGCCGTGTTATGTCTGTCCAAAATTCTGTCAGTAGTGGTAAATGTCAGATGTTAAGGAAACACCTACAGTGGTGCCAGGTCTCTCAATTCTTCGAGGTAGCCTTTCGTTCTGTCGTTGATCAAAACGGCATGTTGAAAATCCCCGCCGTGCACCACACGATGACAGATATAGGCGAAATCGCTCTTGTTCTTGACAGCCTGCAGATCGGAGTCATTCAGAAAATGGTCTAATAGATATCTGAAAGCCTCCTGAGGGGTTCCCAGTTTGTTCCCGATTTCCTCCTTTTTCTCCTCAGAACCGCGCGAGTACCGGAAAACTTGAGGCGGTGCGGTGATTCCAGTCACTTTGGCTGAGGCGATCTTGGCAGGCGGATGATCCCACGTAAACGCTGTGACGCTCACGGACGACGACCCTGCGTTAACAGCGAGAATTGCTTTGCCCATGGTCATTTCGTCTCCTTTCTTTCTTTCCATGTCGCGCCCTCAATGGGCTCAATACCTGTCTGATATACATATTTATTCTCAAAAATGGCTATCAGACTAATCTTCCGTCAACGATCAAGCCCGCGTCAGCGAATCAGCCTAGTTTCCAACTATATGATGTCAACCTCGTCCACGGGTGACGTATTGTAGGAAGCCATGGCTCCAGAGACAGGCCCTTCGAGTTAAAAAGCACCTCTGTGTTATGGCTTGTCTCTTTGACATTGTGTGCTGGGACTAATTCACAATTGGTGGACTAACACTGATTGAAGGCAATTCAAAGGAGTTATCGTACCCGATACCACTGACTTTAGACAGATCAAGTATATATATACACAGTTACTGTCACAATTGACAAGAACATGCCTGGGGAAGTGATTGACAGACCGGATCCTCAGCCACTGCCATCTCACTTACCTATTTCGGTGGACGAATTGGCAGCTGCACCGAAGAAGTCGTCGCTGAATGAGAATGACAGCAGAGGCTTGAAGACGTTCCGTCGTGCTGCCAACTACATCGCAGCTGGTGAGTTGAGAAAGGGATTTATTTGCTATCTATTAAGAAAACGGCCCTCACAGTTTTGCGATAGCAATGATATTCCTCCGAGGCAATGTTTACTTGAAGGAGGATCTGAAGTACGAACACATCAAGCCACGATTGCTCGGTACGTTGAAGTACATTGTCAACCTTGGAACGATTGCTAATGGATTGGCTCCCAAGGTCACTGGGGAACGTGCCCGGGGTTGGTCCTCGTGTACTCTCACCTCAATTACCTGATTCGAGAACACGATCTTGACATGATATACGTAGTGGGACCAGGTCACGGTGCTCCAGCTATTTTGGCATGTCTATGGATTGAAGGCTCTTTAGAGAAATTTTATCCGAGCTACGCTCGAAATACCGAGGGACTTACAAAATTGATTACAGCGTTTAGCACAACCGGAGGTTTTCCAAGGTCCGCATTCATTTCCCACGCTCTCCTAAAGTGAGCAGATAAAGCTGATTCAATGTGCCTTAGCCATATAAACTCTGAAACTCCAGGCGCAATTCACGAAGGGGGAGAGCTGGGGTACGCGTTGGCAGTTTCGTTCGGTGCGGTGATGGACAAACCTAATCTTGTCGTCCCTGTCATCGTTGGTGATGGGGAGGCAGAAACTGGACCATGTGCAGCGTAAGTACCTTGAGCTAAGTAGAACGTGCAGGGCTAATTGATACATAGGAGCTGGCATGGTATCAAGTATATAGACCCAGCGGAGTCAGGAGCGGTGTTGCCTATTCTTCATCTCAATGGGTTCAAAATTAGCGAGCGTACTATATACGGTTGCATGGATAACAAAGAGCTCATTGCGTACTTCTCAGGCTGCGGCTACCATCCTCGAATTGTCGAAGATCTGGATGACATTGACGCCGATCTCAATGGCGCCTTTGAATGGGCTTTATCTGAAATTCACAGAATTCAAAATGCTGCTCGATCAGGAAAAGCCATCGAGAAACCGCGGTGGCCAATGTTGATCCTACGAACACCTAAGGTATGTCAATTCTGTGTCGAGCACGCTCGTTGCAAACGATCCCACTTAATTGAAACTCTTAATAGGGCTGGACCGGTCCGAAGACAGTTCACGGGAAGATTATTGAAGGTTCATTTAACTCCCATCAAGTGCCACTTGCTAAAGCAAAAAAGGATGAGGAAGAACTGAACGCTTTACGAGATTGGCTATCCTCGTACGGACCTGATACTTTGTTCAAAAAGAATGGTGATGTAACGGATGATGTGAAATGGATTCTTCCTAAAGACGACGAGAAAAAGTTGGGACAACGAAAAGAAGTGTATCAGGGATATGAGAAACTGCACCTGGGCGACTGGAAAAATTTTAGCTTGTCAAAGGGAACACAAGAGAGCTCCATGAAGGCCATTGCAAGATTTATCGATGATGCCTTTGTTAAAAATCCTCACAGCTTGAGAATGTTTAGCCCAGATGAACTCGAAAGTAACAAACTAGACGGAGTGTTTGCCCACACCGCGCGAAATTTTCAATGGGATCAATTCTCTAATGCGAGAGACGGTCGAGTTATTGAGGTTCTCAGTGAACACTTGTGTCAGGGCTTCATGCAGGGCTATACACTCACGGGTCGAACGGGCATATTCCCTTCGTACGAGAGTTTCCTGGGAATCGTTCATACGATGATGGTGCAGTATTCCAAATTCAACAAGATGGTACGCCTGTCCCTTTGCAATACTGGATATAATCGTTAATTCTCCTGCCTAGGCACGAGAAACCGGATGGCATGAAGATATTCCTTCCTTTAACTACATAGAAACTAGCACCTGGACCAGACAAGAACACAACGGCTTTTCCCACCAGAATCCGTCGTTTATTTCAGCCGTTTTGAATCTCAAACCTGAAGATGCCCGTGTTTACCTGCCGCCAGACGCGAATACCTTCCTCTCCACCTTGGCTCACTGTTTACAGTCAAGAAACTACGTCAATCTGATGATTGGGTCTAAACAGCCCACACCAGTCTACTTGAGCCCTGAGGAAGCCAAAAACCACTGCAGAGCGGGCGGCGCTGTCTGGGAGTTCGCTAGCACAGACGGTGGACTAGATCCAGATGTTGTTCTGGTTGGAATAGGAACCGAGGTTACCTTTGAAGTCGTTCAAGCTGCTGCCTTGCTTAGAAAGCGAATCCCTGAACTGCGTGTTCGCGTGGTCAATGTGACAGATCTAATGATCCTCTCAGCGGAAAGCTCACATCCCCACGCGCTCTCTGACGAGACATTTGACGCTCTCTTCACACCTAACCGGCCGATACACTTCAACTATCATGGATATGAAACTGAACTTCGGGGCCTGCTGTTTGGACGCCCAAACCTTAGTCGTGTGAGCATTGCATCATACATTGAGGAAGGGAGCACCACGACACCATTCGATATGATGCTTCTTAATAGGACCTCGCGATTTCATGTCTCTAAAGCAGCCGTATCAGGTGGAGCTATCCGCAACGAGAAGGTGAGAATCAAGCAGCAAGAACTCCTTTCGACGTTGGATCACGATATCCGAGCTATGAGGAGGTATATCATTGAGAACAAAAATGGTGAGTGTGGTCCTTGAATATACCATAATACTTAAGCTATATATCTGAACTCACTGACCTTCCGCTCTCAGACCCTGATGACATGTATGATATGCCAAAATTTGATTAGGGAAAAGTTGCACCATTGGACTCTCTTGTAGCAGTTGACTGGTCCGGCGAATGGCTTGGGATTTTTGTCACTCCGGATTTCTTTAGGTTGTCCTACGAAATAATGCATCGCTTTCAGGACATCACAAATCAAGCTAAGCTTATATCTGCTAGATGGGGCTATAGGTGGCCGACATTGGAAGATGGATGGAGGGCCATGGCACAATATATGTCAGCATTGAATGGATGGATCGTGGGTCCGCATAGTTTCGTGTTTTAGGAATGAAGTGAATATGGAAGGGTATAAGACGTGGCAGTGACTGGACTTAATTCTGGCTTCACAGCCAAACAGCTTCTCAGTGGAAGAACTCGTTGGCTTAGAGCCTATATATATTAATATACACACACATTTATATCTATAAAATTTTCAGACATGTTAATCATATTACTGTTGCATAGAGATGCTTCATATACATGGGCGTCTGGGAGAGAAGGGAGGTCCACAGCAGGGAGGGAAAGAAGAGAGTTCAATGTATCATGCCCGCTCGATTCTCCATACAACTCGTGTGAGCATTTGTGAAATGCTCAAGAAATCAAGATGTTCCGGCATCTTGCTTTCAAGGCAAAGGGAATACTCCGAGGTGCCAAAGTTCTTCAGCTGTAAGCTCCCCGGAGCGTGGAGGACACTGTTAGCCAATATATTATTTTTCTGAGGTCTTGTGCAAGCTGTTTGGTAGAATTTGGGGATTCCCACTGAGGATGAATAGCTATCCAGACAAAATCTGGTCGTCAGAAAATCAAGCAGAGAGCAGTTCGCGGACACCTATTCTTCGAACGACCAACGGAGCATCCTTGAGGCCTTTAAAAGCAGAGCTTGCCCCGGTTTAGCTTTGGGTTCTAAACACTCGACTTCATATAAGAATCCTGCAAGGGCGACATGTCATTTCAGTGCTTCCCAGGACACCAGCGGCTGAAAAACTAAAATCATTCGCTTTGAGATCCGCTTAAACTGTCAATTTACATTCATTGTGCAAGCCTGGCAAAAACCGCCCAGGAAAGAGCTTTCATGAAGGTAGTCAGCTCCAACGGACATCTAAGAGGAAACCAGACTCGCGGTGAGAAATCAGGAGTCCCATTCTGAGATCCAGAAGTATTGTCAGGTGAACCAAAAATGGTTCCATTACGGCGAGCACATGACTCGTGGCCAGATAGTTGGATACACGATCAGACTTCTGAGACGAGGATAGATTCTACTAGCTTCATGCAAATTACCAGGGCATCTGCTCTAAGCCTGGGGCCTGTGATGCATCCTCCCCAGGAAGTGCTTTCAAAGGAGCAGAAGTGACCTAATTTACTAGTTTGCAGTAAGGAATATTGGTGGTGGAGATGGAGTTCGCAAACCTGTGTGATGAGTAAGGTAATGCCTTATATACTGGAAAAATGAATTGACGTTTAAGCAGCCGTACCGTCATCGATTAAATAATCCTCCTTCTCTTAATTACTTAGTTATTTAAAAAAAAATAGGAGTATCAGTGTAGATTACTATGACTATCATGAATGAAGTGTTAAAAGTGTCCAAGGGAGGTCGCGGACGGTCGGTCACGAGACTGGCTTAACTGCTTCGACGCTAGCGGGCGCTAGGCCTGTTCAGGCAAGGGTGCGGAAGGGCTGGGCTAAGCGAGGGTCCCCACGAAAGAGCACCAAATTCGCCAAAGCCAAAAGATCCGACTCGCAGCGCAATCGATTTTATCGACCACCTCGACAGTCCAGCCATTCTTTCCGCCAGTCGACAAGGAAGCACGCCAGCGCTCCTCCCGTCCTTGTCTGCAATCATGGCCGCCCTCAACAAGATTGCCGCCAACAGCCCGTCAAGGCAACAGCCTTCGGAGCTTGAGATCTCCATTGCGAACGCTCTCACCGATCTCGAGACCAACACCCCCGATCTCAAGGCTGCTCTGAGACCATTGCAGTTTGTGTCTGCTCGCGAGGTAAGGTTACCATATTTCAGGTCGTTTGATGAGCCAGAAACGGGCGAGGAGACAATAGGTAGACAATTTGAGAAAGGTCTACCATTGGCATGAATTTGGTGCCATTGATAAATGCGATGGTCTATTCTGGGCTTTCCATGCATTTATATAGCGCTTGGGATGAGTTGAGCGCGGATTTGTGTCGAACAGCCTCTTTTCTGCGGTCGAGGAGTAGTGCAGGATTTTGATGCTAACTCCCACCCCGCATGATAGATCGAAGTTGGCCACGGAAAGAAGGCCATCGTGATCTTCGTCCCTGTCCCTCTCCTGCAGAACTTCCACAAGATTCAGCAGCGGTACGACCTGACATCCTGATCCGTTGCCGCAGAAAACTTTTGTAGTCGAAGCAAACTAATCACCTTGGTTCCAACGATAGTCTCACCCGTGAGCTCGAGAAGAAATTCTCCGACCGTCACGTTCTGTTCATTGCCTCCCGTCGCATTCTCCCCCGCCCCAAGCGTTCCGTCCACTATCGCACCAATCTGAAGCAGAAGCGCCCTCGTTCGCGCACTCTCACTGCTGTCCACGAGGCCATCCTCACTGATATTGTATACCCTGTCGAGATTGTTGGCAAGCGTGTCCGGACGAAGGAGGACGGCAGCAAGCTGCTCAAAGTCATCTTGCACGAGAAGGAGCGTGGTGGTGTTGACCATCGCCTTGATGCTTATGCCGAGGTCTACCGAAGACTAACTGGTCGTGGTGTTACCTTCGAATTCCCTCAGAGCAGCGTTCTGGATTACTAGGCAGTTCCTCCATATCCTGTCAATTAATCCTCAATTACGTCTCTTTCCAACTTTTTCCAAACCTCTCTTCATGCTCTGCGGATGTGGTCGCAAAATGGCTGGCTGTCGTCTGTCTCCTTTGGGAAAAGGGGAATGATGGGAAGGGAGATTTAGAAGCGGGGTTTGAAGTTGGCAAGAGATACCAAGAAAAAACAAAAACAACCTAAAGCGGTGGGATTCTGGCATGACAAATTTAACGGGAGCACGGTTTTATAAATGTTATCGGTTGTTTTTCTCTCCCTTGGTCTGTCAGTATGCTACCCAGTGTTTTCCCGGTATTGAAATGCATTTGATGACCCAATAAAGTGGAAGGAAATGGTACATTTTATGCATTTCACACAGTTTGATCCTGGGAATGCATCTTCAAGGCTGCCCAAGTGCGTGCTTCTGCACAAAGACTATCAAAGAGTAGGTTAATTATCTATCGTAAAGTATATCGGCTAGGGTATCTACTTTAGCTGAACTAGGATAGAAAGACAACTAAAAGGAGATCCCGCTGGGAAATCCTCCACAGACTATATTCCCCTCTGGATCCTTCCAACTCCTAGAACCATCCAGTAAGCCACTTCCCGCTTGACTGTGTCTGTATCCTGCTTCTTGGTTTCTGACCGAGTTCCCATATCATCCGCAGCCGCTTCTGCTTCCCATTCGATCCTGACAAAAATGGGTATTTCCAGGACGTCCTCGTCCTCCTCCAACTCCGAATTTCCGGGCAGATCCACTAGAGAGCCAGGCACAACTTCCATCGCAACGGTCGTCCAGTTGCGTCCTTTGTCCCATACTTTCCCTGCCTCTGCAACTTTCTCAAACCCGGATCTGGACGAACGCGGATCAGGGGCGTTACCTGACTGTAAAGCTTCATCCCACACATCGGTGTTGGCACCTACTTCGAATTCCGGGCAGAGAATCGTCACCTTAGTAGCGACGCGGCCTGGTGTTGACGACGGTGTGGCGAGGGTGACGCGGATGGGATCGAACATGTGGTTCTTCAGCGTTAACAAAAACTGAACAGGCCTTTGCGGCTCGAGAGCTTCAAGGTTCAGAGGAGGTGACGGGGGCAGAGGTACAAGTGGTCGCAAGGTTGTGAGCGGGATATAACTCAGGGCAATAAGCCGGATACGGAAACGAGTAGACTGTGGTTTGAACTCAGGTTTAACGAGAATGTGCTTGCACGATTTGCACCGCTTAGAACGTTTCGTGCGTAGAAGAACGGGTAGAGGAAATAGTTCATCGACAAACCGCGTTCCTGGACGTTGAAACCAGCGTTGTTCCATCGAAGCGAGTCCATCCCAACCCTGTGTCGCCATTCGTTCAATGATCGCCTTCTCGGAGTCCGGAGGAGGAACAAATAGGCCCTCGGCCTCTGTGAGGGCTTCTCTCATCACTGGTGGTTTTGTCTTCTGTTTTTTGATGCCAGCACCATGCAGACCGCTCATCCCTGACGTGTAGAGAGACATAATGCGGTTTAACGCACTGGGAGAGCCGTAGTATCCACTTAAGTCAGAGCCTATAAGGGGATCTGTAGACGAAGAAGACGTTTCTGCTATTTGGCTCCTGTAGAAGGACTTCAATGCTTTGAACCGTGCTTCATGGTCGAGTTTAGGTGTAAGTTCACCTGCCGCAGGGTCGATTCGATCTTCGTCTCCCAGCGTCGGGGAATTATGGTCATCCACGAAGGAGTAGCTTGACAACGGTGATTTCAACCCAGCTGCTGATTCCTCTTTGGAGGATCGTTGCCGCTCAGGCCCCTTTTGTAAGGCCGCAAGTTGAGCCCGTATATTCGTTGGCTTGTCAAATTTGATCCCTATGTCTAAACTCGTCCACATGCAATATGCGCACGATAGGATCCATGGCCCATTTTGAGAGGCCCCGTTTTCTGTATTTGAGATGGCTGTCACCATTAGGGGCGAGGTGCAAATCGGGCAGTTGAAACAATTCCGAGCACATCTATAACACAGGACATCTCATCAGTTATTTTCGAAAAGTCCGAAGAAAAGCATTACCCCATACCTATTGCCTTCGCTCCTCACCATACTACTGGGTGTTTCAAATAAACAGTTCGGACAATACCAGCATACAACTTCTTCCGTTACACATCTTGGACACTTTATCTGGTGACAATCTTCGCAGTATAGAAGATGTTCTGGCGGATAGAGGGAGTAATTGGCTCGTTTCGAACGCGGATCAAATGCTCTTTCTTCCTCTTCAAGGTCTCCTGCTTGTTGATCGGAAAGCGAAAGACCGGAGAGGTCTCTGGATAGACGATGCGAGTATCCTGGCCCTGACACATCCGCGCAAGGACAGGATATGAAAGTATAAGGGAAAGGCCGCGCCATTCTCTAAACCCAGCGGCGGAGGTCGAAACAAACGACGGTTCGTTCAGCTGCGCATTCGTGGATTCGCGAAAAGCTTCGAAGTCATACTTGAGAGGGATTTAAATGACGTTTGGCAGCTGAACCTTCGATCATATGGCAACGAGAAGTTTTCTTCGCAGTACTCCGTATTATCTGGTAAATATCTCAAACTGATGGCGTTCTGGCACCACGGGACTCAGGAGAAATATTTGTTCTCCTTCCCGGCCCAACTGGAAGTCTGATTCGATGAAATCCGTTCCGCCGTATATATCCAAAGCGAGTCGCCCATAATCTTGGGGCGTAGTATGCTGCGTGTTGGGACGTTGGTTTGAGGTCTTTTCGGTGTTGTTTGGGTTCAAACACCTCAGGGTGTTGAAATCGCGACCGACGTCACTTTGATCCCCGAATTTTCCGAGCTAGAGTGCGGTTCCGTTGCGCGACATCAAACAATCCTGTTTCTCTCTGATAAGAGAAGGCTTTTCTGGAACTATCTCTCAAACAAAAATGCGTTCATAAAATTGTCGCTCCGAAAATGTATCTCCGCCCTAGATCCATACCTCCTCTGCTGCGACAAGCAGCGCGGTCATATGCGGTACAAACACCAGGGAATCCTGCGTTAGAGGTTTTCAACAGGAAAACAAAATACCTACAAAAAGAAAGGGCCGCAAAAAATGTCGAGCTGAGCAGGAAGGTCGACTACCTTAGAGACGAAGTTGCCATGCGGTTAGCAGATCGGCTTCTGGTACGGATATCTGGCACATTCCATTCCTTTGGGGACACGGAGGCAATTAATCGCTGATATGTGAAGCTTGAAGGATATAAACAGACAATTCTCCCATGTCCTTGATCTTGGAGCGAACAGCTGCAACATCGCGCGAGCTATTGTCGAATTCCCCGTGGACGACCAACAGTCCGATCAATCCCCTTCATCAGACCCAAACAGGCCCAGCAAGCGATTAGTCGACCGAATATCGAAACTTACATGCGCCGAAGAGTCAGAGACGCTTCTATATCGCGATAAGGATCTCCCTTTTAATTCGAAGCTCTCTATCACCCGTAATGTCCTCCCTAACCTGGAAAGTCTTCCCTACGACGCCAATACCTTTGACGCTGTGGTCTCGTCCCTCTCGATGCATTGGGTGAACGACCTGCCCTCGCTACTATCGCAGGTGAACTCGATTCTCAAACCAGATTGCCCGTTTATCGCAGTCATGTTTGGTGGAGATACACTCTTTGAGTTGCGCACATCACTGCAGCTTGCTGATCTTGAGCGTCGGGGAGGCGTCAGCCCCCATGTCTCGCCGTTGGCCGACGTGAGAGACATCGGTGGGCTATTGACAAAAGCGGGATTTAAGCTACTTACCGTGGACGTTGAAGACATTGTCGTTGACTACCCTGATACCTTCGCCCTGATGACTGATTTGCAGGCGATGGGGGAGAACAATGCGATTCTGCGACGGGACCTATCTCCCATGTCGCGAGACGTCTTATTGGCGAATGAAGCTATCTATAGGGCGCTTCATGCCGAAGAAGGTCACGAAGGAATCCCTGCTACATTCCGGCTAATATTCATGATAGGATGGAAGGAGGGAGAAGGGCAGGCCAAACCATTAGAGAGAGGAAGTGGACAGGTGAACCTAAAGGATATCTTGGGAGGAGGGGATTTCCAGGAAGGATAAACGCTATATGTACGTTGATCTATACCGTGATATGCTATGTACGATAACTGACGTGACAAAAAAAGGCAGATGGCTGTATGGTTCCAAAAAAAAAGTGCGTTGTAGCTATGGAGAAGACAGCCCATGTTGTTGACGTAAAGGGCATTTCTCTGGCCTGCCCGCAAAGAGCATGCACGTCTGAGATACAGGTCCTTTGCTCGTAATCTCCAGATAGATAGTTTTGTGTGAGGAATTCGTGTAAGAAGCCTTTGAATCGCTGCGAAGTTGGGCCTTCAAACCGTCCTCCGGTCCGTCATGACCCTGACAATCGACCCAATCCCGACAACCTCGACAAGTTTCTCATGCCAGCTCAGCAGGACGCTCATCTGCTGACCGCCGCTACCTTCGCCTAGGTTCCTGCTCTGTATTTGCGAAAACCCGGTACTCTGTGGTGACATTGATTTGGTAGGCGTCAGGGTCCCGCCGCTCGCCGCAGACTGTGTAGCCATGCCCTTGTACCTGTTATCCAGAGAAGGAAGAGAAAATGGGCCCCGGTGAGCAATCACATCACAAATCACTAGTCGGGGGAGAGAGGGTTGTAGTCAGTCAGACATACAAATACTTCATCAGACAGTCTCCCCTTTCAGAACCTCCTTCCCCGCCACACACTGCCTCCAGCACCCGCGTCATCTCCGCCTGCCGTATCCCCTGCAACACCTCAATCACTGTCGCAAGATGCACTTCCTTCGCCCTCTCGTCTCCACCTAGCGGTGCAGTATCGAGGACATGGCGCAGGGCGCCTTCCGAATCACCAGATCGCAGGAGCTGCCGGATATGAGCGCCAATGTTTGCTGCGGTACTGGAGTTGATGGATTCCGGGAGTGTCGGGGGTAAGAGGGTGGAAAGAGGGAAATTGACAGAAGAGTCGGGGTCGAGGCTGTCGACGTCAATTGTTCGGTAGTTTATGACAGACATTTTGGAGGTATTCGCGGGTGAGAACTGTTCGCGTAGTGTTGTAGTATCGAAAGGAGGGGATAGGTCAATCTGGCAGCTTGTGGGAGACTGCTAACTTCAGAGTATACTAGAGTAAGTCACTTGCGGTCTCGGGGTATTTTGCATAAAACAGAAGACAGAAATGAGTCGGATTCAGTCCGACCAAGCTTCTGGAAATATTGGGGAGGTTTTGCAGATTTAGGAGAGCGACGAAGATTGACAGATCTCTCGGTTTCGTCCGTGGTGTTTGGATGACGCCTGTGGATGGCGACTGAGGCTACTGCCAAGCATCAAATCGCAGATGGTCTACTCTACTCTGCTAACTTATCTGAGAATTGGCCAGAACTATGTAGGTGCCTTACTACATACTAGGTGTTTTTAAGACAAGGCCATTCGACTTAAGACTGCTGTACATTCATTGCAAGCTGAATTATTGGAAATTTTGTATCATGGTATCTCAGAGTCGTTAAAACAAACCACTGAATGAAAAGTAGACAAACAAGAAACACAAATGAGCTTACAAAGTCCATGTTGTCTCCTCGGCTTCCCTTCCTGCCCATCCATGAACGCCCACGCTAATGCATGCTCCATGTAAACATATGTTGAAAAGAGGAACAGAACCGAAACCTCCCAGCTGATCTGAAGTCAGAGCATAACAAGCAATCAAGACTCAAAACAAAAGGTGGAAAGAAACCAGTGTGAAACGTCCAGATGACCACCCATATGAAGAGATGCGATGAGGCAAAAGCTCTATTAGGGCAATTCCGATTCCGATCACAAGAGATAAGAAAGCTAAAAGACGCAGCACGAAACTTCAGCGACGTTTTTTGCGGCTGCGCAGCCAACAGCGATCATTACTCGTAAATGGTTGGTTCAGCAGCATCGTAGGTGTACCATAGTATGTGTAATATGAGTGCGGATCTTCCAGCAAACTCACCTGCCGGTCAGTATTTAACTGGGAACAAGGCAATTGACCTCATACGGCCGTAGTTCAGTTCGGACCAGTCAACGTGATTGGGGGAGGAGCGACAGGGGCTGAGCCACTGTCATCACCGGGTTTCTTTTCAATACGCCGCAGTTCCACAGGCCGTTGCGCCTCTTCATCATCCTTTCCGCTTTCGACACCATTTTCGCTGGCGCCCTCCCTCGAGAATAGACGCCTGAAGAATCGCCCAACTGGAGCACAAACGGCTTTGACGAGGTTCCCAATAGGTGAGAAGACGGTTTTCATGACATTTCTGAAGGGATACCAGACGAAACGAGAGGCAGTTGAGACTATGTCGATGATCACTTGAACGTAACGGTCGGGGATACATCGTAGTAAAACGGCGAACGGCATGCAGAAGAAGGCGCTGAGTATGCAAATGGCCCACTGGGTACCGTTAATTCGGGTAACACTGAGAGCCGCCCCACCAATGAAAATGATCATAATTTGTCCTCCCACCATGAGGCAGTTGATACCCAGAAACCAATAGTTCCTCAACATCCCCTCAAAGATGTTGAATTTGTTATCAAGGCGGCGGTTGTTGAACTCGTTGAATATTTGCATCCACACGAAGGTATTGAAGACAATAGTGTCAAGTTGCTTTTGGAGGTTGCCGTCCTTATCCTCAGCGAGGTTATAGTTGAGAATGCGGGCCCCTGCAAAGTATAGCGTAAATGTGACAGCCAGCTGGTAGATACTCTGGCCGATGATCATCTTCCACATAGTTGGAGTGAACAAGGGTGCCGACTTGGGGGCCGGTTTGCGGTTCAGAATTTTCTCTGTAGGTGCGTCCGTAGCCCTGGTTTCGTAGAGTCAGCAAACCCTTGGGTTGTGAATGCCAAACATGTACCATCCAACCGGAACTTACAGTGCCAAAGCAGCAAATGTGTCCATGATGAGGTTAACCCAAAGCAATTGAACAGCCGTGAGCACGCTCTCATTTTTGTTATTAGAGACAGATGAAACAAATGTCAGACAGACAGCTGTAATGTTGACAGTGATTTGAAACTTCACACATAAGTCAGCATTAGCGAGTCAAGGGGAGTCTAGGCGGAGCAAAGGACAAACCTGGAGAAATTTGGACACAGCGTCATTGACTGCGCGCCCCCAAGCAATTGCAGTAACAATTGATTTGAAATTGTCGTCCAAAAGAATGATCGAGCTAGCTTCTTTCGCAACCTCAGTACCGGCAATTCCCATGGAGAAACCGACATCAGCTGTCTTCAGTGCAGGACCATCATTGGTGCCATCTCCAGTAACAGCAACAGTTTCACCAAGGTGTTTTAACCGGGCCACAAGGATGCGTTTATCTTCAGGAGAAGAGCGGGCGAGCACTTGTAGTTTAGGGATGACTTGATCCATCTCCTCATCCGAGAGCTGTCGAAACTTAGGACCTTCCATGGCGATTCCATCAGGGGTTTTGATACCGCATTCAGTCGCAATTGCTACCGCAGTAGTCATATTGTCACCTGTGTAGAAGCGTCAGTGGTTTGCGCACCATTTGGCAGGAGTAAGGAAGACACTCACCAGTGACCATCTTGACAGCAACCCCAGCCCTGCTGCATTGCTGAATGGCACCAGGCACTTCAGGCCTCAGGGGATCCTGAATACCAACAAGACCGACCCAAACCATATCCTGAAACACACTGTTAAACTCTGCTGCGGATTTGTCTTCTTCCAATGTTTTGGCGCCTTGAGGAGGCCACGATTCAAAATCCTTGTAAACCATGCCGATCGTCCGAAGAGAACGGCTCGAGTACGAATTGATAGTATCCAGGATGGCATCCTTTTCTTCCTGGGTGAGTTGCTCATGGGAAAAGGTCTCGCTCTGGGTGAGCTGGGAGATGACTGAAGTTGCTTTGGCAAGCATGAGCTCAGCCGCGCCTTTGACATATAGCCGATAGCCACCATTTGGCTGACGCAAAACAACACCCATGCACTTGCGTGCAGAATCAAACGGAAACAGTTGGACAGTCTCGGCATTGGCACGCTCTTCAGTCAGATTCATTCCCATGTGAGTTTGTGCAAGTTGCAACATCGCAACCTCTGTTTTGCTCCCAATGAATGTTTGCTGGCCATTTTCCTCACCTTCAAAGGCTGTGGAGTTGAGCGCTATTCCCTTGACGACCAAATCACGAGTGGCAGTGGAGATCCCTTTTAGCTTCTGAGAAATGTTCGACGAGTTTCCGCCATCCTGGTCAGACGAATGTTCAAAGGGATAGCATGTGCCGAGGGTGCCGGCTACCACAGTCATCTTATTCTGTGTGAGTGTACCAGTTTTATCAGAGCAGATGACGGTGGCATTGCCCATAGTTTCGCACGCTCGTAAAATGCGGACGAGATTGTTTTCCTTGACCATCCGAGTGGTGGCAAACGCGAGTGCTAATGTGACGGCCAGTGGAAGTCCCTCTACAGGAAATCTTGAGCAAAAAAGTCCCATGGAAGAAACAGTATATTACTTACCAGGAATTGCAACGACAATCATAGTTATCGCAACAATGACGATGTCCATAAACTGGTTCCCTTTTTCAGCAGCGCTGGCAGTGTTGCCGGGCAGCTGGGCGAGGAAACGAATGAACAGAATCATGAACAAGAGTCCGGCCGCCCTACGGAGTGGGTTGTCAGCATGTTGCATGCAAATCCATTGCGATGTACAAAAAAAGCAACTTACGCAGATCCCAGGCCGCCAATCCAGCTAGCAAGCCCTGCCAGTTTGACCTGAAGCGGAGTCGGGTCATTGGATGTCTGCAGCGACATCATAATTTTGCCATACGTGGAATTCGGCCCAACACTGGTGACAAGGTACGTGCCCACGCCTTCGAGAACCTTACTTCCTGAGAGAATAAAAGGGTCGAGCTTCTTACTCGCAGTACCGTCCATGATGCGCTGCCACACCTCGTATCCGCTGGTCTTCTTCATCTGATCGGATTCTCCAGTAGCAGACGATTCATCACATTTCACTCCGTGACCAGAAAGGAAGACACCATCTGCCGGGATTGCATCACCGGGTTCCAGGTGAAGGATATCGCCGACAGTTATGTCGAATATTGATATCATGATCGACTTGCCAGAACGGATCACTTTGACCTCCCGGTCATTTTTCTGTCCAGTGGTTAGCTATCAATCACGAAAAGAATTTTTCTAAGGAAAGCACCCACCCTGCGGTTCAACTTTATGAATTGCTTCTCCTTCTGCCAGTCATTTATAGCGGTTACAAGAGTGACGATAATGATTGCGACGCAGATAGCAACACCTTCAATCCAGTCCACCTTTGAATGGCCCGCAAAAGTTTCGTACAAACCCAGAGCTAGGGAGATAACGGCAGCGATTGTTAAGAGAATAATGATCTTGTCGTTGTAGGCACGCCAAAGCAAGACGAGAAAGCCATCTGCCTTTCGTTCTGGTAATTTATTACGGTCGAAGACTCGGATACGGTCGACAAATTGGAATTCAGGTTGGGTATTGACTTCACTCGGAGCAGTTGTTGACACTGGTTTTGTCGCAGGTTTTCCTTCATCTATGCAGGTGGCGTCCTCAAAACTCACAGTACCCTCGAGTCGAGTCTCGTCCACCGAGAGGCCGGCAGTCAGATCAGTTCTCAGACCACGTTCCAATCCGCGCAAACCTCCAAGCGCTCGGAAGGCGGCAAGGGACTTTGGATTCAGCATCTTGTTGAGCTGTCCAGGAGAGAAAGCAAACGGGTTGTTTTCCACGTGAAAGTCCTTCTCATTTCGTTGGTCTGGTTTCAGGGCATCTTCGAGGGGCACATCGTCGTAGAACTCTGTTGAACGTTTCCCTCCTGCCGCGACTACCGACCCTGCTGTTGTCGAGGGTTGTAAAGTGTCTGCAGCCGAAATAAACGAGTTTGAACGGGAACGAAGGGTGTCGCCGTCAATCGAAACGGGACTCAGAGCTGTAAGATAGGTTCCATCTTGACTAGAAGGGCGTCTGTCTGCCGCGCTACCTCCTTCGCTGGGGCGATGGGAATTGCCCGCTGTTGACGAGGAAGCCGCGGAAGACGAAGCAGACACATTGGCTTGCTGGAGAACATTTAGACAGAAGACATGAGCAACTGGTTTCATACATCAGGCACTTGCGCGACAAGCGGGGCCTACTTACCGACGTATTCACAAAGATCGGGGGAACCTGGAGTCTGTTGTTGCCGGCCATCACTTTGTCTACTACTGTAGACAAACCACTCGCTGCTCAAAGACCGTGAGACAAATGGGAGATACAGAGCGCAACTATCATCTATATCGCTGAAGCAGAACCATGAAAACCATGTGTGAAGAATGGGCTGTTGTTGTTCTTTGGTCGGTAAACAGAGCAGGAGCTGTGGGCGTTCAAGGTTGACATCAGAGGTTAGGGGAAACGAGGGAAATGCAAGTACAGGGTTATCAGAAGAAAAGAAAACAGGTCAATTAAGACAGCTCCTTTCTGCAAAGCATCATCGTGGTTATGACAGGGCTAGGACGTGCTCAAAGGGGAATACGGCATATTTGTCTTTCCATGTCCGGACAGTGGCAGTGGCAGTGCAAGTTTTGGCCTTGGGTCCCTCCTGCGTAAGCCCAGCTTCTCAATGGCGCAGACAAGAGCAACCTAAAATCGCTGCATGTGGGCGCGGCCAAAGTCGCCGCAACGGCCTCGCACGGTCAAAAGCTGGAAGGAGGTTCTTCGCCCGCCTGCTGGCTCCAAGGCGGTTCGAGATTCTCGAGGGTACTCCTCGAATGTCTACCATTGGCTGGGGGCCGTTGACATCTTCCCAGTCCGATGGCCCAATCATTGACTGGGTCTTCCCCGCTATTACCCGCTGGCGCTCTCCTGCCGATGTATCAATCCTGTCAAAATCAAGTTTCAAGATCGTTGTCCTCTCGAAGACATCAACATCCGAACGTACGCATCTGGCGCTCACTGTGGCGCGTGTCGCTTCAGCTGAGCTCTTCATTTTTTCTGACAACCTACCGCTGGCGCGTCTGAAAGCAGGCATCGATGCTCCTGCTATCGAATAGTCGCTGCACTATGTGACATCCAAAAGCCTCCAAGATCGACCTCCGACTTGGCAAGTCGTGCGGTCCCCTGAGGCGCTTGAAATGCGCAGTAGCGCAGGTTACTCATCAAGGCGCCCAAGAGCAAAACTCGTCCAATAACTGAGAGAATTAGATGTATACTTGCCGGCTTAATCAACCCCTCTAGGCTGGCTTTTTTTTTTACACTAACCTCTCAACCTAACACTTGAATTTGTTCCCACTGTCTGACCGTTGCTGTCAGATTGTCAGAGAATCAAAGGCCAGAGGGAGGAGAGCCTTTGTAACTTTAAACTTCGTACCCACACGAATCCCCACTGCAGAGAACATTGCGAATTTTGACGGATCAGTACCTCCGTCCTCAGACGAATTTCAGAAAAAGATACACACTGTTGCCTTCAGCGTTAACACGTCATTAGTTGTCCTCCTGCTTTCTGCGGAGCCTCCGCGGATGCACTGCATTTCCGTCTGGGACCTACATTCCAAAGAGATCAAGATTGGGCAGGTCAGAAAAAATGGAGTGCTCGTTCCGTACGCTCCGCGCCCAGAGAAGCGCGAGTCCTCCCAGGCTTGGCGAACTTGGCGGTAAGGGTCTCTCCATGGCATCATTCCTTGTCTTCTTTTGGTTCAAGCATGAGTGCGAAACTCGCGTGTAGCTTCGTCCTACGGAGTGCTTACGGCCCAGTTCGGATTTCTGAGGTTGGAGATGATCGATTCTGCATACTCCGTATCCTGTGCAGAGGACGGAGGAATGGGGGCCAGAATCGACATATAAAAGTACGATATTTCCCTCTCGTCGGAACGAGTACGAGCTCGCAAGGGACTGCGATCTTACCCAAGAATGTCCCAGGAACCACAACACATTATTTTTCTGACCTCAATATTACGATAAAAGTCTCTAAACTATAAGAAACTCTAATCGTGATGCTTGGCCTTTGTGATTATCCACGAGATTCCTAGAAGACCTGCAAGTGCGGAGTGAAAAGCCCGCCCCGACAGCTGCTGCGCTTTCTAGTGGGGACAAAAATCTCGGACGATGGATGCCGCATAGATCAGAGTGATTTGCAGTGCGCGGCTGGTCACGCATGGTTCAGTGATTGGCTCCGTTCTCATTCTCTCGAGCATGACTCGACTAGGCCGTTGTCACTTCCGATATAATACCCATCATTCCCGTTTCTTTTTTCCATGCTTAAGGACACCAAGAAGAACTACAATGGATGTTTGACCAACAAAGGGCTCAGCAAGACTGACACCCTACAGGTATTAAGCGCAGAATGTACTGATCTTTCCCGTCCGTGAGTTCAACGGCCCAAGACCTTGTATGACGCCATCTTTCGCGTGCGCGTTTCCCTGTCAAACTGACGTTAGCACTGCCACTCCGCACCACATAAATGACCGCAACTAGAAAGTCATTCGAGGTCTTTTTTTCGCCTGACAAATTCCGAAGCCAATCCGTCGGTCCCGACGTGGCATGTTGCTTTTCCGGTTAGTACGTGGTAAACACGTTGAGCGGACAGAATCTCATCACCAAACGACGACCTGCGCCCGCCAAAGATGCAGCCAGCCTAGGTTTGGGAAGTCGCACGCATGCGCATCTCCTGATTGCGGTTTAAAATTTACCCTGTCAGCCTGATGAGCGGAACGTCCAAGAGTCCAAGACGGAACCTCCGTCTCTGGGATTCTCGGCGCTTATGCGCGGATTTACATAGTTCCTATACTCCGCCTACCTTGCTCACTCGCCACATAATTCAAAGCATTAGCCACGCACGCTTTTCCTCAGCCACAGTTGCACTTCGACCTCACGGCTCACTCGAAAGGCGATTCACAACCCTTCATTCCCCACCACAGCTCCGGAGCATCGATGCAATCAATTCTAAAATTGTAGCAATTATTTCTTGGAGTATACATCAGGCTCAGGAAATCAGCCTATCTCCGAGAAGCTTGTCACTTTCGTTTCTCCGTTTTTGCCGTTTTTCGGCGTCCCTCTAATCTGTCATGATTTAGTAGTACCACTAGTAGTCTCGACGAAGAGGCAACGCAAATTGCGCAGCTAACAGAATTCGTTGGTTCGATCGGTTGCCTGTGACTGAGTCACTCGGCAGTCCGTGGCGATGACATATCAAGGCGACCTACGCGTCCCTTTTGCCTACGTCCTTTGAGGCTCAGGCACCAGCTCCTTTCGTCTGAAGGGACGCTTTGCAAAATTCCTCATTCTTGCGCCTGCCGGAAGGCTGAATACCATTGTCAGTTTCGAAGGCTCACTCTAGAATGGAAGGCTTTGTCTGCTGGCACAGATAAGGTTGACGAATTCTCCGAGTCTGTGCAATTGCTGCCCAACTCATTTTCTAAAGCCGCAGGGACTATTGATTCTACTACCCACAACTTGACTACACATGAAGAGGTTCAAAGCCTTACGCTTACTCTCAAAGCATCTTCTGCTACGTATCCGTCCAAACTAGGAACCCCTGCTGACGAAGAATTGCACATCTCAACGGACCGTATTATGATCGATTTTGCAAGAGCGTCGGTGGTAAACAAGGCATATCTGCTTGGTTACCGCTGGGTGTTTGATACAGGTCCAAATAAGTTAAATATACTTCAACAGAAAGACATGCTGCGTTTGACAGCCCATTGCTTCATCACAAACAGATTCACGTTATAAGAGCAGGCCATTGGCCCCGCCTTGATTTTCAAAGAAAATGCGCATAAGAAGCTTAGGTCCACGATTACTGGATCGCCATACAACTCCGAGGTTGAGTTGTGGGCATTTCCTTTCTTCAGTTTCACTGTTTCTTCAAGAACATATTGCTGTCAGACGCTCTTTGGCGATGATACCACAGCCATTTTCACTTCAGACTCCAAGTATCTCCGTCCCTCTGAATTTCAACTGTCCGCTTCTCACCAAGAGAAATGCGACCTGCATGCAAGATTGCGGCCGTCGCAATCGTGTTCTTCAGCGTTGGCAACCCACGCTTATCCAACGCTACCTGCCCTTCGTTGAGTGCCGTGATAGCATCGATGAATTTCTCGAAGCTGATGTATCCACCCGGTCTGGCCGCCAAAATTTCCTTTTTCGTCTGGTGCGTGGCGCATATAGAATGGGTTGTACCAAACCAGTTGGCCCTCACCTTCGTCGTCGGCAACATCATATCCTCTCTTTGCTTGGTTAATGCGGATTTCCCCCTTTAAGCCCATCCCTATTCCAGTCCTTGATCAGCCGTCCCATTATTCCCCAGTGTATACATAACCCAATGAGCTACGAGCCTGTCATGGGCGAAAGGGCGTGTTGGGTGGCCAACTTACAGTGGAAGTACCGGTTGGAGTGCACGCCAGCCTTTTGTGGCACCGTCCCAGCTAGCGGGGTACACGCCGGTTTGCAATCTTCGATGGATCATTCTTTTTTCTCCATTCTACGAGCAGGGTGATGGTATCCTCCGTCTCTGGGACACAGCCCAGATTCACAGCAGTTCCCTTGGACGCAGAGGCTGTGACTTTCACAGGCGTATAATCCGGGACCATGGTGTCGCAGATATCGACATGGTGCCAGTTGAGATAGTACGAGATATCGCTGCCCTTGCCCGCACATGCCTTGAATGTTTCCAGCGGGCCCTTGGGCTGGCTCATATAGCTATAAAAATAGTTGAAGTCGCCCTATTTGCGGGCCTTGGCGCGAGCGTCAGAGTACGCAGGATCAAAGCGCTTGTGGTGCTCCACGAAGACGAAGACTCTGTACTTCCCAGACTCTTCAAGGAGGTGGAAATGATGCTTCAGAAGTTTTGTTGCAGGCTTCGTGAGGAGGACGTGGATCTTGCGCTGGATAGCGTAGAGTGCGATCTCGTAATGCGTGGTGTCAGGCGTGAAGATGGTGATTGCGGAACCCGGCGCAAGGGCATCGATTGAAGCCTTGTATGCCTCTGGATCGACCTTGTCTGCTGGGTAAGATTCGAAAGAGACATTGAGATTGTTGTAGACTTCGGAAATGTTCTTCTGGAAGTGTTGTCCTGCGTCGATCCCTTCAGACAAGACGCCGACCTTCTTGTCCGAACCGGACGCACCGCCGCCCACGAAGCCGCCCGTGTACTCCCCCGTCCCTACCTGTAGACCATTTCCAAGTCAATGTTCTCCCCCGTGGTCCGAGTCTCAACTCAGTTGTGTAGCGTGTACTTACCATCAATACATTTGGGGGGAGCCATTTTGCATCCGCTTCTGAAAATAAAACAGACAGTTCAAGGTAGGCGAAAAGGGATCAAACGACTGGGAAGGCCGTCTTCACACTGTATGTCGGCACACTCAGAGAGAGAAAATATTACAGACACATACAAAGAAACAATCAAGGATACGGGTATTAAATCAAGTTATCTCAACTCCAAATTTGAGCAGATTAGAAAATGTTCGAACAGAGTAGGGTACTCTTGCAGTCTCTGTTATCATGCAACCTACAGAATCGAATAGATGAGTTGAAAAATCCCACTGATTATGGGAATTCCCAGGATGGCCTCTGCATTGTTGTAGGAGTAGCGCCGCCACTCCCATTTAATCATCTTCAACAAATTACACCCCGGCTACTGAGCCCAACGGCAAATGCACTGGTCCAGCAATTGCTACTGATACGGAGTGCTGATCAAGCGGATACCCAGGAGGAATTATTTGCTGTCAGACCTGCCCATCCATCCACGGGATCTTTTGGCTTTGCTCTCAATGTCATCACAATTGCACAGCTTGTGTGTCGCAGTCGTTTGACGTGCTGGGCAAGCTTGCAGGGGGACCGGCAACCCTCACCGCGCTGGGCGATTGGTGGAAGAATGGCTGCCGACAAAGTTTCCTCCAACATTTTGCCAGGGCCCAGCGCTCTCTTCCCCCACCTCGACCCCGCCCAGAGAGAGAGGACGAGGGACTGAAGATGGAGACGGCCTTTGGGTCTTGCTGTCTGTAGCGAAACGCAAATGAAGGATTCCATTATTAAGCTGATGTTTTTGGTCATTCTAATGGACTTTATGTTGAAATTCTACCACTAGTCCTACCTATGCAAATGCGACCTCGTTCATCTCGGGGATGGTGCGAGAAACGTGGGGCCCTCCGGCAGTATTGCGATCTGGAAGCGTCTCATACCCCCACCATTTGAATTCGCCCGATAGTACCTATGCCATGAGGCAATTGCCAGAAAGCTCAAATAAAACCATTCCCACAGTCTAGGGCGCTTCGCTATTTTCAAGCAAGGGGGCCCAGAGAAAGATCACAAGCAATTTGACGGCAAAGACAGATACTTGCTGCTTAAACGCTGCAACTGACTTCGGTTTGACAACACCTGTGCATCCTGCTACAGCTGAAGCCTGCTAGTACCACCAAGGACACAACACCATGTCCTCTTCTAGCAAACCCAGAACCCCCCTCCGGCCAGGGGTATATGCCCCGACGATGACATTTTTCGATCCTGTGACGGAAGAGCTCGATATCCCAACCATCCGCAAGCATGCTGTTCGGTTAGCAAAGGCTGGCCTGGTGGGCTTGGTCACCATGGGTTCAAATGGAGAAGCTGTCCACCTGAGTCGTGCAGAACGCGTTCTCGTCACGCAACACACTCGCTCCGCCCTCGACGAAGCGGGATTCCAAAACGTCCCAGTGATCGCGGGCGCCAGTGACATGAGCGTTCGGGGCACCATTGAGTTGTGCCGTGAAGCTGCGGAAGCGGGGGCAGAATACGTCCTCATCGTCCCGCCAAGTTACTATCGAGCGGCCATGGGCAATGACGAGGCCCTGTATCAGTATTTCACCAGTGTGGCCGACGCCTCGCCCGTGCCGCTGATCCTGTACAACTACCCCGGCGCTGTGGCCGGCATCGACATGGACTCCGACTTGATCATCCGCATCTCGCAACATCCCAACGTCGTCGGTACAAAATTCACCTGTGGAAGCACAGGAAAGCTCACCAGAGTCGCCCAAGCCATGAACGCAATCACTATGCCCTCCCCCTTGGCGAAACCTACCACGTCGTCCGAACCGCCCTCATACGCTGCGTTTGGCGGATTCGCTGATTTCGCTCTCCAAACATTGGTATCTGGTGGCACCGGTATATTGGCCGGAGGTGCCAACGTCCTGCCCCGCTTGTGTGTTGAGGTGTTTAACCTCTGGAGTCAAGGGCGGCTGGCAGAGGCCATCGAGATGCAAAAAGTTCTGAGCGCGGGAGATTGGGTGCTGACCAAGGGGGCTATCCCGGGCACAAAGAGCGCGATCCAGAGCTACTATGGCTACGGTGGATATCCAAGACGGCCGCTGAGCCGTCTAACAGAGGAACAGGAAAAGGCCATTGCGGAGGGAATCAAGGAGGCCATGGAGGTGGAGAGAAAATTGAAGGACATCGCTTAGAAAAATATGGGTGGAAGTCTCATTGTATATACGTCTTCTGCGACATAATCAATCCTTTGTTGTGTTGTCCATCTGCTGATCACAGTTGGTGTCATGGTCGCACTTCTCTGTCAAACTTCGGCAAAGAGACCGATCGGGAAAAAGTTATTGCGATGAATCTCGGGGCAATACCCAGCGACCACCCCACGCGGTCACAGTTGAACTGATAACTTTAAGGGTTCACAGATAACTCATCATAATGGTTCAACACCCTCGTTTGACTCTCTGGTTCAAAACACTTACAGTAATTCTGAGCTATCATACTTTTCTGCAAATGGCAGTCACAAATGACAGAGTGCAAGGTGGCGCCGGTGCGGCGCAATATTTTAAGCTGAGACTGAAAGAGGGGCACGTTCAACAGTGAAGGCGGGGCATATCCAGGGTTCGTCGACCTCGAGTGTGCTGGACTTCTGGTTCTCCAAAAGCAATGAGAACACCCCCATCATAACTACATCCTGCAGGACAAAAGTTGAGAACTGAAAAATTCTGAGCAATGGTTCATTCACACTGCTCCTACGGCAATGATGTGTATCTCACCTAAAATGTTTTCCAATTAACGAGAGCGCGGAAGAATTACTAAAGTATGTGACAACCTCCAGATCTCAGTGGAGTCGGGACCGTTTCAGGGAACCCCCACGTCTGACTCGTAACTATTCTGACCGCCAGAGATTCTCCGGTCACCCCGCTACCAATACTGGCTGACTTTCACAGAATGCCTGCTCAATAAGCACAGAGGCATCGGATCGCCTAAAACAGGCGACCCCGACGCGACCCGATCATGCTATTAGTGGAGATTTTCAAACGATCAGAGAGACCGGTGGATCTTGGCCCAGTACATTGACTTCCAGAAGCCTCAGATTACTCGCTGTTATGTCCGTCTTGACCGGTCGTGTCTATGTGACGATGGAGGGGTTCAGAAATACAAAACAACGGGGGTCCCACTCGTTGATGACTCTTGACACTTGGGAAAATTTTTGCTGCTGATTCCGTAGGTTGAAACCGTCAAATAAACCGTAGTGCTTCCAACTGTCTTGCTCCCATTTCCTTGCTCCTTGTGTCTCGTTCTGCCATATCTCACGCCGCTCGCAAATTCACCACAAAAATGCCGTTCCCAGAGGAAGCCGAGGGGTTTCAGATCGACAGCCCCGAGACATATACCGACTTCAAGAAGCGCTACGTTGGTCATTCCCTTCGATTGAATTGAGAACCAAGCTGGCCTCCAACACTTACTGACTACATTTTTCAATACAGTATAAACTGAAGCCATTTGAGGACTATGACGTTGATGTGAAGGTTGAAGCATGCGGTGTTTGCGGAAGCGATGTTCACACCATCTCAGGTAGATAGTACTCTGGGCAAACTCTGATCAACGAAAGAACAACGAGATTCTGACGGAATTTGGGAGATTAGGTGGATGGGGTCCGCAAAATTTTCCTCTCTGCGTTGGTCATGGTATGGTAGACCGCTCTGCCGGAAAGGGAATCACCCGAAGTAGCTAACGTATTTACAAACAAGAAATCATTGGCACTGCCGTCAGAGTCGGTCCAAAGGTGACATTGATTAAAGAGGGCCAACGCGTGGGAGTTGGTGCCCAGGCGTACTCCTGCGGTCAGTGCAAACAATGCAAGAACGAGAATGAGACCTACTGTCCAGTCATCATGATCGACACCTACGGTTCGAAGTGGCCCGACACTGGCATCGTCAGTCAGGGTGGTTACGGCTCACATGTTCGAGTGCACGAGCACTGGGTGTTCCCCATCCCCGAAAAGCTCGATACCGTCAACGCCGCTCCCATGCTCTGCGCGGGCATCACAGCTTACTCCCCTCTAGTACGGAACGGCGCCGGACCGGGCAAGAAGGTTGGCGTTGTTGGATTGGGTGGAATTGGACACTATGCCGTCATGTTTGCCAAGGCACTCGGTGCAGAGACATGGGCCATCTCTCGCACACGGGCCAAGGAAGAGGATGCACGGAAGCTTGGGGCGGACGGATATATTGCCACTGCAGAGGCAGGATGGGAAGTGCCGCATCGCTTCTCGTTTGACCTGATCATCAACTGCGCCAATTCTACCAAGAACTTCGACCTTTCCAAGTATCTCTCCATGATGGACGTGCATGGGCGATGGGTCAGCGTCGGTCTGCCTGAGGAGGAAGGACCTTCCATCAAGCCCCAAAGCCTACTTGCGAACGGTGTGCTGATGGGCGCCAGCCACCTTGGCAGCCGCAGAGAGATGCTGGAGATGTTGCAGTTGGCAGCGGATAAGGGATTGAAGAGCTGGGTGGAGGAGATCCAGATCGGAGAAGAGGGCCTAAAGCAAGCAATCACCAGGATGAAGAAGGGTGACGTGAGATACCGGTTTACATTGACTGGATATGACAAGGTATTTGGATAGGTGCAGCAACAATTCTCATATGTGGGAGGATACGAGTATCACACAATGTACTACATAGTGTCCAATGACAAGGAATTGAAGAGATGCCATGCAGGACATACAGCTAGGCGACTTGCAATCTGACAGCTGTCAAGAGCGAAGTAGATATACATAACACACTGGTTTGTTGGGCCAATGAAGCCAGACAGGGTATACAATGAGAATTAAGTGAAGTTTGGTACAATGTCCAGCACAACATTTTTTTTCGTCAGGTGAGAAAGTGCGTCCCATGGCCCAATCATCCCCCAGAGATTTCTTTTTGATGGATGGTTGGCTGGCTTGGAGGCGGCGGTCACGGTTGTCTTGGCGATGGCGCATGGGGGGCCCCAGCGCCGAGTGGCAACCTTTCTGTTTTGGGTTTAGCGTTCAAAAACCTTAAATGACAGCCCTAGCCCCTGGCAGCTCGCAGTCAGTATCTCTGGGAAGCCAAACACCACCACAGCCGATCTCTGCTGTCTGTCTTTTTCTCTTCTCTTAGTGCCTTTCCTCTATTTTTTTTTCTTATCCGTGCGCTTGCCTTATCCTTAGCAGTATATTAATTTACCCTCGTTCGACCACTGTGTCTAGTCTCAATCTTTCCCTCATTTAGTTTTGTCTGGTGGAGCAGATCAGGCTGGAACTTATCTGCCCCTTGTCTGCGACGGTCTCATTTTCATTGCTGAAAGAGAATCTGCATCTGGATCCAATTTTCTGCAGTTTTCCTATACTTGGTACTCCACTAGGCTGGAGACCTTTTGCATTTCCCGGATACTAAGGTCAATTCGATTTGATCCCTGTTAACCCTGCAGAGTATAATGTCGCCCGCTGCCAAACGACCGTCGCTCCTTCACCGCGTGCGCCCGTTCACAGCGAGTGGTGAGCCCTCGTCCGGACCGCAGCTGGTCCGTCCCGGCACCGGCGTCTTCGTTTCTCCTCACAATGGGGACTACAAAGAGCCGGTCTCACATCCTGGCCACCACGAGCCAGGTCCCGTCGAGAGCGGTGCTTTTCTTCCGTTACCGCAGCCAATCGACCCACGAGGTTTTGAATTACCACCAAAACCGTCGCGAAAACGTCAGCATAGCAAGAGCTTCTCTGGCCTTCGCCATGGAGTTGGTGGCCTGCGATCGGTCGTCCGTCGTTTGTCCTTGTCCGTGAAGCATCACCACAAGATCTCCAAACAGCATTCTGCCGCAGCAATGGCTCAGACGGAAGGTGATATGGACCAAATAATGCGGGAAAATGAAATGTACGGGGAGGACATGAAGTCTCCATGGTATCAGAGCCGGCCTGTGGTCCATCAACCGTCATTCAACAGCTTGAACGGTGTCGGTTGGGGTCCGTCACATTTTGTGCCCCAGCCCATCCCTGGATATGGCACAGAGCCTCCGATTCTCCCGGATGACTTGTCTAGTGGTGCTGCTGCCCGTGCAGCGGCAGCTGCTCAGAATGAGCAGATCAGGTTGGACCGGAAGGCTTCCAAAATCGACTATCAGAGTTTCAGGGACGATCTGCCTATCAAGCCGTCGTTTGATTCCGAGAGTGGAATTGAAATTAGCATTCAGGACGCAACTGACAGTGAAGATGAAGTGGATATTGTTCGTAAAGGTGAGAAGATAACTTGTTGCTGCGACGAAGGCTTGTTTACATTGATTGACAGTATTTCCTTTCAGATCCGGCCAACATTCTTCCTGCGGAGATCATGGCGCAAATTCTCTCGTTTCTCGATGCCGATTCGCTCAAGCAAGCTGAATTGGTTTCTCGAACGTGGTACGCCCAAGCATCCTCTCATCATGTTTGGAGAGATGTCTTCTATCGCGAGTTCCGTCGCCGGCAAATGCCGCCGGAGGCAACATACGGAAAGCCACAATCAATGGGGCTGGGCAAAGCGCTACCCAACCGAGACTGGAAGAAGATGTACGCCGTTCGTCGAGCTTTGGAGAAACGGTGGAAAAATGGGAAGGCAGCTGCTATTTACTTGCACGGGCACAAGGATAGTGTTTACTGTGTCCAATTTGACGAGTATGTTACTTCGTTTACTGATTTCTTCATTGGGTGGGGTATCTGTATACGTCTAACGTATAATCATAGGAAAAAAATCATTACAGGATCTCGCGATCGCACCATCCGTGTATGGGATGCCCATTTCCCCTGGCCGTGCGTGAAGGTTATTGGTGCTCCTCATGATCCAGCTGCTCCAGTTCAAGCGCCCACCATGGTACCAAGCTCGGACTCTCCGGGAGCTTCACCTTTTATCAGCATCTGCCCTCCTGCACGTCCTGCCATCGACCTCATGACAAGAGACCCGGAACACGACATTCATCATAGCGCATCCATCCTGTGCCTTCAGTACGATGATGAGATTATGGTTACTGGCTCTTCGGATTCCACGTGTATTGTGTGGGACATGAGAAATGATTACAAACCCATATGCCGCCTGAGAGGACACACAGCTGGTGTTCTCGATGTGTGTTTCAATGACAAGTATATTTTGTCTTGCTCCAAGGATACAAATATCTGCATTTGGGATCGACACACCAGAGAGCTCTTGAGGACGCTCACCGACCACCGTGGACCTGTCAATGCAGTACAACTGCGTGGCGATCTCGCCGTTTCAGCCAGTGGAGATGGCGCGGCTAAGCTGTGGGACCTAAAAACTTTTACTTGCATCAAAGAATTTTCCAGCCGGGACCGTGGTCTTGCCTGCATCGAATTCAGCGAAGATGTACGAACAATCCTGGCTGGTGGAAACGACCAAGTCATTTACCAATTCGACGCAAAGACAGGAGAACTGGTGAAGGAGTACAAAGGTCATACCGGCCTGGTACGATCTCTTCACTTGGACAACGTCAACGGGAGGATTGTTAGTGGAAGCTATGATCAGAGCGTTAAAGTGTTTGACACGGAATCAGGCGAGCTTTCCATCGACCTTCCGGGCTGGACCACGAGCTGGATGTTGAGTGCCAAATCTGACTACAGACGCATAGTTGCAACTAGTCAAGATGCTCGCGCGGTCATTATGGATTTTGGATATGGTTTAGATGGTATCGATCTCTTGGAAGAGTAAGAGATCTACTTAGCCCTATTCTTTGCTTCTTATACCTTTTGTTCCATTTTTCTTTCCCGGTATACTGCGTTCTTATCTCTTTCTGTTTAATATTTTCGTTTACCTCGTGAGCATTTTCCGCCTTTACTACCTTTGATTTGCGGTGTTTAGCGATATAGACGGATTGTGCATTCTCGTTTAAGGCTTTGGTCGCGGTTCGTCCCTTTCTTTTTGCATGGCAATTGTCGTTACATGGAGTTTTTTTTTTCTTCTTGGACCTAGACTTGAAATTTGGGAAGTCATTTCGGATTGCTTTCATATTTCAATTGCTGTTTTATCAATGATATTCATGCACATTCCTGGGTATCTAATGATGAACCTGCTTCTCGCGATATAGCCATAGCACTTGTAGATACAAGTAAACATTTGATAAAGCCCTTACGGGTATATTAATATATTCTCCTTGCGCAGCAGCGCCTTTCTCAAGCAAAGCATTCCAAGTCGAGAGTGTTCGCCAAGTGTTGTATATTCTCGACATTCAGACCATTTTGGCCAATCAACGGTGAGGATCTAACAGGAGACAAACACCACCGCAAAAGAAACAAGCAAAACAATTTTTGGCTTCGAAATTGCTAGGGGTACTCCGTAGATAAGAGACGATTTATTTTTACCTTCTGACAGAGTTCTGATTCGACCCCTCTATCACCATCACGGTTCCTTCGACGACGTCCTGGGGTAAACATACTTCTTCTTTGGGATATACGAATACAACACCGACGTTCTCTGATTTTTCTGCACTCTTCCCCGCTAGCTCATCACCACTGCTGAACCTGCAGAGCACAACTCGCGCCTGCAAGCCCCTCCTTCCGTCTCGAACCATCGCACCAGACAGCCACTGAGTCCAACAGCCGTCATCATGGGTGAATCTCGGTATGTTTTTTTTTGTTGATTGTCCCTGGCATCCGATCTTCAAGTGCCAGCGAAACTTCGGATCCCTCCTTCCCCGCTCGCCCTTGAACTTCAACCGCGGCGTGTTTCGGTTCCCATACTGCTGAAGGATCTATGAAGTTGATGAGCGGGGTGCTGACTCTTTTCCTCTCCGGGAAAAACAATGAACTTGCAGGCAGGAGCTTCTGGCATGGGTGAACAACCTGCTGCAGCTCAACATGACGAAGATTGAGCAATGCGGAACTGGGTACGCTCTTCCTCCATCTCCTCTTCCTTTCGTCTCTTTTAACCCCACGGTGCCAATTCGACCGTTGCATACGTTCGGATTCTCCGATCGATCGGCTCTTGAGACTCCCGCGAATTGATCGATGAATGGATGCTCAAAACGTCGTGTCGCCCTTATGGACTGAGAACGATGGGGAGTGGGATTTCTGAAGACATCTATACTGACAAGAATGGCTGGAACTTACTTAATTCAGGGCTGCGTTTTGCCAGATCTATGACTCGATATACAGTGAGTCCGGCGATGAATCTCAGATTAGATACGATAGCGGGGTATCCGAGACGTAGGATAAGGCTGACGGACTGGCGGCCATTGCGCCGGAAATAGTGGATGTGCCCATGCACAAGGTGAAATTCAACGTTAATACGGAATATGCATACCTACAGAACTTTAAGATACTTCAGAGTATGCCGTCCTCTAATCGACCATGTGAAAATGTCCCTGCTAGGGTTTGTTCACTCATTCCCTTCCAGATGTTTTCACCCGCCACCAGATAGACCGTCCCATCCCAGTTGAGCAACTCGTGAAGTGCCGTATGCAGGACAACCTCGAGTTTCTTCAGTGGACCAAGAAGCACTGGGACCAACACTACCCGGGAGGCGAGTATGATGCTGTTGGACGACGCAAAGGCTCCGGTGCTCCTCCGGTGTCTGCTGGTCCCACCAGATCAGGAGCTGGCTCTGCCGGAGCACGACGAGGCACAACCCCGACGACTCGTCCACGACTAGCAGCCGGTGCCGGGGCTAGTGCCGCTGCGACCACTGCAGCGCTGACTGCAGAGATCAATGCGCAAAAGGAAGCGATCGCTGGACTGGAAAAGGAACGAGACTTCTATTTTGCGAAGCTGCGTGATATCGAGCTGTTGCTTCAGCAGGCTGTGGAGGTGGATCCTGAGTTGGAGAAGGACGAGGACTCGCTAGTGAAGCAAATTCAGAATATCCTCTATTCGACTGAGGTATGAAGCCCTTTATTTTTCTTTTCTCGGGGATCTCTTGCTGGGTTTCAGCCACTGATTCAATGATGCTTGCGATACAGGAAGGGTTCGAGATTCCCACAGAGGCCGACCAAGCAGGAGAGGAGCTGGAGACTTTCTAGATGCTGCAATCAAACTTTTCCCCTGCTCTTTCAATATATCGAGCCTACCTCCCTCTACATCTTCCTGCTAGATACCATGTAGCACGTGTTTTAGAACCCGAGTTTTTGTGCTCCAATTTTCTGCTTTCCGCACTTTTCCTCTCCCTGTGAATACTTCCGTCGATCTCTCCTACTCAGCAACATGATGGGGGGATTCCAGGTTTCGAGAGCACGAAAGTGCCTCTCTATAAATCCCGGC